>CM059801.1:24702500-24945000 GCA_030435695.1 Brachymystax lenok tsinlingensis
ACGTCAGGATAAGTTGAACGGTATTGGATTTAGCCAGCGTTTGTCCCAAAAACATGAGAAGTTTACAAATTTGCATGAAATTACAAACACGTCACAGGAAGGTAAACGAGACAAAAGAACATCTGTTGTCTTCTTCTATGTGTTTCTGTTCATCCAAAATAGGCCGTAAATTGTGCAAGGAATGAAGGAATAAATCCTTGGAGAATAGTTAGCAACGTTTTTGTTGCTTCAAAGAACTGACTCCAATAAGACACGCTGTGTCCTGGTGATGGAAGAACGAGCTGGGCACCTAGCTGGTCAGTTCACTGCCTCAGATGCTACGCTTGGTGCTTCTCTTCTCACCTTTTGATGTGGATTTTGGGTCTATTTCAAGTCATTTAGGACTGAATCCTTACTTCAGACCTTCAGTCCTAATATATTGGCTTATGTACATCATGTTTCAGAGATAGAAGGTCTGAGTCACCTCAAGACAATATACAATGCACTTTGATGATGAGCGAAGCACTGCAGAAATGCACATTCTCAGGTAAAAAGTCTCCTTCAGTTACCTTACTTTCTTAGGTTATGAATTATGGTACTAGTTTACACTTATCAGGTCACATGGACATTGTGTACAACGTGCTGTTTTCGTGTGATTTTGATACAGAACTTTTTTATTTTATTTATTTCACCTTTATTTAACCAGGTAGGCAAGTTGAGAACAAGTTCTCATTTACAACTGCGACCTGGCCAAGATAAAGCAAAGCAGTTCGACACATACAACAGCACAAAGTTACACATGGAGTAAAACAAACATACTGCCAATAATACAGTAGAAAAACAAATCTATATACAATGTGTGCAAATGAGGTAAGATAAGGAACGTAGGCCATGGTGGCGAAGTAATTACAATATAGCAATTTAACACTGGAATGGTAGTTGTGCAGTAGATGAATGTGCAAAGTAGAAATACTGGGGTGCAAAGGAGCAAGATAAATAAATGAATACGGTAGGGGATGAGGTAGTTGGTTGGGCTATTTACAGATGCGCTATGTACAGATGCAGTGATCTGTGAGCTGCTCTGACAGCTGGTGCTTAAAGCTAGAGAGGGAGATAAGTGTCTCCAGTTTCAGTGATTTTTGTAGTTCGTTCCAGTCATTGGCAGTAGAGAACTGGAAGGAAAGGCGGCCAAAGGAGGAATTGGCTTTGGGGGTGACCAGTGAGATATACCTGCTGGAGCGCGTGCTACAACAATACATTCTTATTCCCAGACACATCTCAGTAGCAGGTTTGAGGCCCTACCCCCTACTGTTACCATTGTTTACCCGTGCATCTTCAGATGTAGCATACAAACAGCTTCTGAACTACTCTGTGATCTAAACATAGATGTGAAGAAACAGCAAATGCCAACTTTGACATACTTTTTTTCTACCCCGGAAAGACACAAACTGAAGAACTTGTTGTGAGCAGAGAGAGCGGTATATACATGTTTTCCCCCCCCCAACCCAGATAAAGACATGTAATGGCAGAATGTTCTTGTTAAGTGCATCGGTAAGACCTCTCTTCTGACCTCTCATTTCAGTGTTCCACACAAAGGAAAGTTTTTGGCCAAGTGTGAGAAGGGAAAACAAAAATATGGTACACTTGTTTGAAAAAATTAATACTTTCACTATTGAAAGAGGGTTCAACCATATTATAATAAATAATATTATATAGCCGAAAGTGTTGTCAAATCATTATTGACTTACTGTCACAGCTGTTGATGAGACGTAGGGAAGAAGCGTTGTATCTGTATTCTCCATGGTGTTCAGGTGGTATTGGGGATAGAAATGGAAAAACAAGCTATCTGGGTCCTTTAACTCATCATTCCAACACACACACACATCGAGGCCGTTTTCATACCAGTGATCATTATGTGGGATGGGATGGGCGCTAGCATACATGCACACCTCATCAATCTTGTGCTGTCCTATCTGCCCAGGGTGTGCAGACACACTCTTTTACCACATCCAGATTGCAGATGCAGTAGATTTGTTTAGCACTGCCATGCTATTTCTCCATATTACCCCGTCTCCTCTCCTATCTTATCTTCTCCTCCAGTGTCTTCTCCCCCAGTCTTTCTTAAACTCTCCTGTTCTATTCTCTTCTCTTTAAACATCTACTCTCTTCTCCTCTTTGTACATTCTGTTGATTCTAGGAAACAGTCAGCTAAGCACACTGAAACCAGTATGCACTGCACATCTTTCCCCTGGCTGTTTCCAGGGAAGACATTTTTCAGGAATAAAATGTTTTGGATGAAAATAGCTCAAAGTTTTCAAATACAATACTTGATTTAAGTCAGAAACCTTAAATCAAATAATCCCCAAGGCTAGTCAGTCAGGACACGTCAATCTTTGTTAGGTGTTAAGATTCATATTTTCACTGTGGGACGGATTAAAGGAAAATGACAGATATATCCTTTTATTTCAGGTCGGAACAGAAAACGTGAAATCCTCCTCAGATCGATTCTGACAAGTTAATTTGATGTATCTGCTCTTAAAACGATAGCTTCATTAGCTACTTCCTCCCTTCTCTGCCACATGTACTGCCACAATCTGTAGTCTGGTGAGCGGTTTCATATGTACTGACACTTATTTAGTCTTAACTGCATAAAATCGTCAGGTTTAGGATACATAGACAGCTCTGTCTTTGTATTCTCATAAATCCACATTCACTTCAGTGATCAGAAGACATCATTTAGCTCCTTGAATCTCTCAATCAATCAGAGACGATTACTGCTGGCAGGCAGCACTGCCGCAAAAAAATATGTTGGCTCTTGGATGGCAATCACCTCTTCCACTCCTAATTCGTCAGTGGATACAGTTATTATCAGAAGTTAAAACATTAGAATTATCGATAGCGAGAATGAATGGTGCTAGTCACTGCCTGGTAGGGCAATTGGCGGCAGGTAGCCTAGTGGTTAGAGCGTTGGACTTGTAACCGGAGGGTTGCAAGTTCATAATCCCCGAGCTGAGAAGGTAGAAATCTGTTGTTCTGCCCCTGAACAAGGCAGTTAACCCACTGTTCCCCGGGCGCTGAAGACGTGGATGTCGATTAAGGCAGCCCCCCGCACCTCTCTGATTCAGAGGGGTTGGGTTAAATGCCGAAGACACATTTCAGTTGAAGGCATTCGGTTGTACAACTGACTAGTTACCCCCCTTTCCCTTTCCCAATGCCTCTGTCTCTGACCGCAAGGCACTACAGAGGGTAGTGCGTATGGCCCAGTACATCACTGGGGCTAAGCTGCCTGCCATCCAGGACCTCTACACCAGGCGGTGTCAGAGGAAGGCCCTAAAAATTGTCAAAGACCCCAGCCACCCCAGTTATAGACTGTTCTCTCTACTACCGCATGGCAAGCAGTACCGGAGTTCCAAGTCTAGGACAAAAAGGCTTCTCAACAGTGTTTACCCCCAAGCCATAAGACTCCTGAACAGGTAATCAAATGGCTACTTGGACTTTTTGAATTGTGTCACCCCCCCGCTGCTGCTACTTTCTGTTTATCATATATGCATAGTCACTTTAAGTATACATTCATGTACATACTACCTCAATTGGACCGACCTACCAGTGCTCCCGCACATTGGCTAGCCGGGCTATCTGCATTATGTCCCTCCACCGACCACCCGCCAACCCCTTTTTTTACGCTACTGCTACTCTCTGTTCATCATATATGCATAGTCACTTTAACCATAACTACATGTACATATACTACCTCAATCAGCCTGACTAACCGGTGTCTGTATGTAGCCTCGCTACTTTTATAGCCTTGCTACTGTATATAGCCTGTCTTTTTTTACTGTTGTTTTTATTTCTTTACTTACCTATTGTTCACCTAATACCTTTTTTTTTTGCACTATTGGTTAGAGCCTGTAAGTAAGCATTTCACTGTAAGGTCTACACCTGTTGTATTCGGCACATGTGACAAATAAACTTTGATTTGATTTGATTTAGTCAAGGAACAATTGATGCCTGTAAAAATATACTTGATCTCAGCTAAAGCCCAACACGTACAAATAAAACATTTATAAAGCCCAAAACAAACAAACAATATATACACTACCGTTCAAAAGTTTGGGGTCACTTAGAAATGTCCTTGTTTTTTAAAGAAAAGCAAATTTTTTTGTCCATTAAAATAACATCAAATTGATCAGAAACACAGTGTAGGCATTGTTAATGTTGTAAATGACTATGGTAGCTGGAAACGGCAGATTTTAATGGAATATCTACATAGGCATACAGAGGGCCATTATCAGCAACCATCACTCCTGTGTTCCTATGGCACGTTGTGTTAGCTAATCCAAGTTTATTATTTTAAAAGGCTAATTGATCATTAGAAACCCCTTTTGCAATTATGTTAGCACAGCTGAAAACTGTTGTTCTGGTTAAGGAAGCAGTACAACTGGCCTTCGTTTAGACTAGTTGAGTATCTGGAGCATCAGCATTTGTGGGTATCGATTACAGGCTCAAAATGGCCAGAAACAAAGAAAAAAATCAAAATAAATTTGAGGTCTTGGCTGATTTCTTTTGATTTTCCCATGATGTCAAGCAAAGAGGCACTGAGTTTGAGGTCTTGAAATACATCCACAGGTACACCTCCAATTGACAGGTACACCTTCAAGCTATGACATAATTTTCAGGAATTTTCCAAGCTGTTTAAAGGCACAGTCAACTTAGTGTATGTAAACTTCTGACCCCCTGGAATTGTGATACAGTGAATTTTAAGTGAAATAATCTGTCTGTAAACAATTGTTGGAAAAATTCCTTGTGTCATGCACAAAGTAGATGTCCTAACCAACTTGCCAAAACTATAGTTTGTTAACAAGAAATTAGTGGAGTGGTTGAAAAACGAGTTTTAATGACTCCAACCTAAGTGTATGTAAACTTCCGACTTCAACTGTATGCATAGTCCATTTAGCCCTACATACATGTACATTACCTCAATAACCCCGACCCTCCTGTACCCCTACACATTGACTCTGTACTGTACCCCCTGTATATATCCTTGTTATTGTTTTTTGTTTTATTATTGTGTTACAATATTTCCCTTTCGTTTAGCACATTTTTCTTGCTTACTTTTTTAAAACTCTGCATTGTTGGTTTAGGGATCATAAGTAAGCATTTCACAGTAAGGTCTACAACTGTTGTATTAGGCGCATGTGACAAATATATTTTGATTTGATTTGAATCCACATAGGCCACTTTTTTTATCAGAAAGGCTGATCCTGACAGAGCCATAGTGTCTCTTCTAATATACAGTAGGAAGAGACACTTTTCGAGGGTGAATGGCAACGTGTTGTCAATGTGTTGTCAATATGCGGCAGCACACATCTCCAATCCATATTTAATATATTCCTGCTCAACACCGGTAATCAGATTCATGAAGACAAAGCTGTTTGTCCAAATATCTAAAACTCGCAAGTTGTACATCCCGGAAGATTTCCCTTTATTTATAAAGGCTGCGTTTTGAATACTTAAGGAAAATGTCTTTGCATGGATATTGTTGTGATTGAGGATTGCTTTTGACAATACTGAGTACCGCAGGTTCTCAATTATATATTTTTTCTTCTTATATATGAATACCGTTAGGCAGCTTTCTCTTCATTGACGTACACAATAGAAGTCATAAGTGTAGACATGGAACAGTACATTATGTAGGCAATGGAATGCTGTTCACTGTAGTGATGCACGAATTGACTCATAACTCTTTCATGATTTTTATCAAGCTTTAGTGCGTCAACCTATGCTTTAGGGCCTAGCTGTATGCGCGCCAAATACATGCCAATTTAATGCTTTTGGGAACTTGGGAAGAAAAAGTAAACGTCAATCCACTGAGGCAAAAAGGACAATGTCTGAGTTTAATTCACCTGCAAAAAAATCAGTTTAATCCACCTGCAAAAAAAATACTTCCTTTACACCGCATTTTTTATATTTCTGGTATATGGTCAGGTGCGAGCCTCTGAATTTCACTTTATCACATATAGCCGGCGGTTGCGGATTTGCGAACAAACAGCTGAACCACGCATCACTATTTCACTGTTCAACAGTTGAAGGGCGTATACCATATAACTTCAATTAAATGCCAAGTCTCAAATAGGAGCCTGTCCCTTTTAATAGCCGGGCATCGGCACACATTTCAGCAAATAAATGCCTGTTTCAAATAAACGCAGGATCTAAATGAATTGTTTATGCGTGAACTTCAGTGAGTACCGTAAAGATTGAGCAAAAGAAGAGAAAGAAGAGCCACATCAGTGTGGTTTGACATCAGTGTGGTTTGACATGGTCAGCTCAACTAGAAACAACATCTCACGGTCTCACGTCAGGATTCAACGTTTGTATTCAATGTTCTAGGGACCTAGACAAACGTTGAATACTTTAGTCTATCTGGTGTGATCACGTTGCAACTACAGGTGACACAATGGTGAAGAAGTCCGAAATTGTGGGTGTATGATGGGCAGCCTAGTCTTTGCAAGTCTGATCTGCAATGGATTTGTTATAATGTTTATACAGCTCATAATAAACAATGTGGTAGTCTTTTCAACATTTTATTGAATAAAAGCTGTGTGCTCAAATAAAAGCCTGTCTCTAATAGAGTCTTTTAGCAGATGCTTTTATTCAGAGCGACTTAAAGGAGGAATTAGAATTATTTACAGTAGTTCCAAGTAAAGAAACTACATTGATGACACAGAGTGTGAGCCAAAACCATGTGCCTCTTTTAAAGGTTACTGCTTTAGAGTCTAGAGTACAAGTATCACTGAGCAAAACATGCTTAATCTAAGCTATAGACTCTATTCTGGGAATAGAGGCTATGCAGATACACTGGTTGGGAAGTTACCATTTCTTGGGAACACCAAGGCAGCAAGCACTATTGCAAGTTAGATTTCTTCTAACATTGGGTATTTTATTTAGTGGGCATTTACTTAATTCATATTGGGGCTGATAAAACCGCAGCGAAGGATAACAACTGTAGTTCAGAGTGAGCATACATGTGGGTTAAGTGGGAGGCAGTAGCTATTAGCTAATATGACATGGAGGTTCATCCTCCATGATTCTCAACAGGTCATTCATTTAAAGTTAATGGTAGTGGATTATTATCATAAATACAAAGCACGGGTCTGTCTGCGATCATTGTCTGACATCATCACTCATTTTTCTCACTTTGTTTCATCACAAATGGGTATAAAACACACATGCGTGCACACACACTCATTTTTTATTTATATTTGTACCCCTTTTTCTCCCAAATTGGTAGTTACAGTCTTGCAAATCCCGTACAGAACTCGGGAGAGGCAAAGGTCAAGAGCCACGCGTCCTCCGAATCACGACCCCGCCAAGCTGCACTGCTTCTTGACACACTGCTCGCTTTAACCAGAAGCCAGCCACACCAATACGTCGGAGGAAACACCATACAGCAGGCGACCTTGTCAGCGTGCATGCAACGGGCCCGCCACAAGGAGTCGCTAGAGCGCGATGTGACAAGAACATCCCAGCCGGCCAAACCCTCCACTAACCCGGACGACGATGGACCAATTGTGGGTCTCCCGGTCATGCCCAGCTCATGGGTCTCCCGGTCACGCCCGGCTGCGACACAGCCTGGGATCAATCCCGGGTGTGTAGTGATGCCTTAGACCGCTGCACCACTCGGGAGCCCCCACACACTCATACATTACTTTGTTTAATAACCCCGTCTCCACCACCTAATTCCCCCTCCTTCCTCTGTCCTCCCTCTCTCTCTCTCCCCTCTGTTCTGAAGTGTTTGGTCTGAATCCATAAGAGTAGTCTCCTATCTAAGGGCCAGTCTGGATCTGGAGATTACAGTGCTCAAAGTAGTGCCCAAAACGCACGCACACATAATCGCTCAAACACACACATATATCAAACACACACATATATCAAACACACACATATGCTTGCAGACTCTAATACACACACACACACCACCCAAGGAGCCCACCGGCCTCTTATCTTGTGCTTTACACAGCCAGAGGTGGTCTGGGACAGGCTGTTTGATGCCCATCGCTAGCTAAGATAAACAACAACAACAACAACTGCAGCACAAGGCCATTCAAGGCCATATGCATCACGAGGAAATCTAGATTTTCATCGTTATTATCGCTATGGTGTTTGTGTGTGTGTGCAGCCTGCGTTGTAAACTAGATCAAGGACTGAATGAACAAAACCGGCACTGATCTAATAAGTACATGCCTGACAGGTAAACAAACATGCATTAGGAAACTACACCAGAAACGTTACAGAATGACAATACAATCAGGTCAAGAGAACCGCCAGAGCTGTCAGTTTATCTTAGATTCAAACACATCTGTTTTACAAACTTGGTCGGTAATACAAGATGTCCTTGTACACTGGTGATTCAAGAACGTTGAACCCATTCCGGCTCTCTAGTTGGACTAAAAGGAGCTTGATCCTCTACGGAACAATGCAGCCTATTGTGTGTTTTATTACACAGCGATCGGCTGCCTGGTACTTCATGCTCTCCATTTCACCAATGGTATGACCCCCTTCCTGTGTGGTGGCCTATGGGGCACACAGCAATCCAATCTACCTGTGTTTGAACACCATTCCAATGGATCACACAGGGAAATACTATACTAGGCTATGAGCTAAGGGAGTTGATCCTATGGAAAGCATGTGTAGAAGCAACCCCTTAGTTCCACATGCATTACTGTATAGTACACCAACCTATGTGCCCATAACCACAATACATCCAGTATAAGGGATACATTTGTAAATACATACTGTACAGTTGCAAAACGCTTTCATAAACAACTAACTTGCCAATACAAGAATGGGGAACAAGGTCTGTGCAATAATACAGTATTGATAAGAAAATCATAGGGGGTTAATTTTAGTAACAAAATAATGATTCAATAATCAACAAATGAAGAGTCCTGTCAGAGCTGAGGACAAAGAGCAAATCCAGAATGTAACTGAAAACGTAAGTCCTACCAGAACCTCTGGAATAGTCTTTGAGTCTTTGAAGAATGGAAGTCTAAGTCCAATTAAATATATAATGCAACGGAATAGCCATTAGAGAATACAGAAAGGTAATTCCAACGCAATCCCAGGTACAAATCAATAATCCAACAGAAATCCAAAAGATGAAATGGAAACAGACGGCTTTAAACTATTCAATGTCTATTTTCAGCAAACCAGTGTGGAATAAGGGAGAAAAAAGACCTTTAATCCATTTTAGTAGCAAACAATGCTATTCTCTCATCAAACAATAGAGGTGCGTTCCTCTACCCAAGGCTGCGTTCAGTACATTTTTACGTTCTAGAACATTCAATTGAATGGAAATGGTACTGTAACAAGGATTATATATATACTGACAAGATAAATGTCTCTCTGCCCTAAAAATGTGAGTAGTTTTTTACACTCAGTATATATTTCCACACTATGAGTTTGGAATAATACTGTTAAATTGTGAAAATTATGATAATGCCATTTCAGTTTAAGAGCTGTTTGAAAAGACCGCCTGAAACTTCAGTCTGTTTTGGTGGGATGGAGTTTTGGCCTTCCTGGTGACATCATCCTAACATCCAAACCTTTCTCTCAGACAGTCCTAGCAAAATTCTTGCTTGAGAAATTGCTCTTGCTAAGTTCTTTTTGACCATTTTGATTGAAAACAATCACAGTAAGGTACTTAATCGAAACCCAGAAATGATTTGATATTGACATACACATGGCTGCATTGGGCCTTTAATAGGTAATCATCACAATACAGTGTGAAAACATAACCTTGCCCAAGTACATACATTACCCATTCTTTTCATAGTTTCAACATTTCATTCATTTCTTTTATACTTTTAGGGGCAATGTTTAATTTCATTGTTGCTTTATGCTTTCATGGTAACGCATGTTACACAGTACCCAATGTATGTATATATGTTATGAAGTGAACAACATTAAAGTTGGGTATTTGGTTCGTGAACAACTTCCTTTCAGTGTTCCAGATGAACCGTCCTATAAGTCCATGTTACCCTTTTCTATCATGAGCATGTACACCCCCACTCTCCCTAGAGTAACAGATAGGGGTCAACCCATGAGTTATGATTATGGGAGAAGGGGTGTAGAGGCTAGGGGTATGTCATCATCCCCCAGTCAGCTGTCAAAGCCTCTCCACAGGGGATGGGGGGTTGCTCTCTCTCTCTGATCTGACTGACCAGTGGCATTAACGACCTGGTGTCAGGGGTTACGATAGGCACACAGGCACAGCTGCATGATCGTTGATATGATACACTGTGATGACTCACTCTGTCTGGGGACATTCTGATCATAATGGGTTTTAAAAGGCACACATCTAAAGGCATACATATTACTTACTATGGGTGAGCTACAGGGAGCACAAAGCACTGAAAAAGGTTTGTGTTGTTGAACTGAAAATAGCTACCAAATATATCAGCCATTTTGTCAGAGCTACATTGACTTTCCAGAAGTGAATCCAGGCTGAAACCTTTCACAGATATAATTTGTTCCTCTGTTTTCTCCCCCACCCACTGTATACTGCTCAAGGGGAACTATACAGTATAACAAAAAAAATAACCCTCTTCCTGCCAGAGAGACACTCACAGATCATGCAGCGATGGGACCTGAGGCTTCAGAGGAGCAGAAGTGGAGAGCATTGGCATGGTGGCAGGCAGGGTAAGAGAAGAGAATGGGGCTGAGGCATTGTTGTGGAGGAGGTGCTGGAGGAGACTCTACTGGGACTGGAGTTATTATGTCATCCCTCTACTCCTTTCATGGAAGATGTGGTGGTGGATAGGTTGGGGATGGGTGTGTAGGATGGTTGTGTGTGTGTGTGTGTGTGTGTGTGTGTGTGTGTGTGTGTGTGTGTGTGTGTGTGTGTGTGTGTGTGTGTGTGTGTGTGTGTGTGTGTGTGTGTGTGTGTGTGTGTGTGTGTGTGTGTGTGTGTGTGTGTGTGTGTGTGCACATTCACATGCATGTGTGTGTATATTAGGTACTGTAGCTATAGTTCTGAATATAACACCTTTGGTCTTCGAGGTTTGAGTCATCACTAGACAACGAGCTTCCGCTTCGCCATCTCATTTTGTACAAAGCTTTACTCCTAACGATGGAAGGAGAGCTGCATGCCAGGGTTTTGGGGAAAATCCATAATAATTGACAGCCAGAGAAATGAAACTCATTTAAAGCCACATTAAATTCACATGAGCTGTCTGGTTAATTGTGAAGCCGAGCAGAGCAGCATGCTGGGAAGGGCCACTATACTAACAACACAAATCCTCTGCAGAGAGATAGCTGGGTAAATTGCTGGACCAGATGACAACACCAGCTTTATGCCTGTGGATTAGTTCTCTCTCTTTCTCTCTCTATCACAATGTCTTTCCTTAGCTGGTGTAAGCCAGTGTTTGTCCATTCATTCCTGAGCCTTCAGGGGTGCATATATTTGCTACAGCCCAGCACTAACACATCTGATTTTAGCTAATCAATCAAATTAAATTAATCAAGGGCTTGATACTTTGTTGATTTGTTTAATAAGATGTGTTAGTGCTTGGATAGAACAAAAATGTGCGGCTTCTCCCTGGAAAAGATTGAGAACGGAGGCGTGAGGTCTATATGGAGGTGTTATAGGACAACTGTTAGGAGAGAAGACATGCAGACCGCTGCCTGTCCAAAGCAATTATGCTAACCAGGCTGTATCTCTGTTGGTCTCTAGCTGGTAGGAGTGTGTTTGTGTGTGTGTGTGTCGTACGTGTTTCTCTCCACCGTCTTTAGAAACTGATTGGCTGTCCCCAGAGAGGCACTTAGTCTGTCCTCCATCCAACCTCTTGAGTTATAACTCACCCATACACTGCACCCATTTGTGGAGCGTCCACACACACGCACTGAGGCAATCTCTCCCCCCCAAACCCCCTCAAAAAGCGAGTCCCAGTATCTGCTGACAGCTCTCTCTTGACCTCAGGTCATTCAGCGTCTCCAAGGAGCCACCGTCAGCACCCCGTCCCCAAGATGAGAATAATTTCTATATGCTGCCTCCTCCCCGTAATCACAGCATTTGGCGGCTTCTAGTAGCATTCATCACCTCAAGTGGGACAAGTGATATGGACGTTCTCCAACACACACCCACACCTTTTCTCCTTCACACACCATTATCTTCCTTCTGCTCCTCTCACCTAGGTAAGATACACACACACACACACACACACACATACGCACACACACCTAACCTACACCCCCCAACCCCAGACACACACAACCTCCATTCCTCACACACACATAACAGTAAGGGGGGGATCTGGGGATCTGCGCTGTCATTGCCTGACATCATACCCATTAAGTCAGCCAGTGGAAAGATGTGCGTGCTGTACCCTCCCAAGGGACCCTCTGCAACACTCTCTTTAGAAAGTGTCCCATAGATAGAACATGCGTATGCATCCAATATCCATTCTGCTCATTGACGATGAATGGCATTACGCAGCTGAAGACTTGCTATACTGCGTATATACAGTGAGGGAAAAAAGTATTTGATCCCCTGCTGATTTTGTACGTTTGCCCACTGACAAAGAAATGATCAGTCTATAATTTTAATGGTAGGTTTATTTGAACAGTGAGAGACAGAAAAACAACAAAAAAATCCAGAAAAACGGTTGTGAAAAATGTTATAAATTGATTTGCATTTTAATGAGGGAAATAAGTGTTTGACCCCTCTGCAAAACATGACTTAGTACTTTGTGGCAAAACCCTTGTTGGCAATCACAGAGGTCAGACGTTTCTTGTAGTTGGCCACCAGGTTTGCACACATCTCAGGAGGGATTTTGTCCCACTCCTCTTTGCAGATCTTCTCCAAGTCATTAAGATTTCGAGGCTGACGTTTGGCAACTCAAACCTTCAGCTCCCTCCACAGATTTTCCATGGGATTAAGGTCTGGAGACTGGCTAGGCCACTCCAGGACCTTAATGTGCTTCTTCTTGAGCCACTCCTTTGTTGCCTTGGCCGTGTGTTTTGGGTCATTGTCATGCTGGAATACCCATCCACGACCCATTTTCAATGCCCTGGCTGAGGAAAGGAGGTTCTCACCCAAGATTTGACGGTACATGGCCCCGTCCATCGTCCCTTTGATGCGGTGAAGTTGTCCTGTCCCCTTAGCAGAAAAACACCCCCAAAGCATAATGTTTCCACCTCCATGTTTGACAGTGTGGATGGTGTTCTTGGGGTCATAGGCAGCATTCCTCCTCCTCCAAACACGGCAAGTTGAGTTGATGCCAAAGAGCTCAATTTTGGTCTCATCTGACCACAACACTTTCACCCAGTTGTCCTCTGAATCATTCAGATGTTCATTGGCAAACTTCAAACGGGCATGTATATGTGCTTTCTTGAGCAGGGGGACCTTGCGGGAATTCAGGATTTCAGTCCTTCACGGCGTAATGTGTTACCAATTGTTTTCTTGGTGGCTATGGTCCCAGCTGCCTTGAGATCATTGACAAGATCCTCCCGTGTAGGTCTGGGCTGATTCCTCACCGTTCTCATGATCATTGCAACTCCACGAGGTGAGATCTTGCATGGAGCCCCAGGCCGAGGGAGATTGACAGTTCTTTTGTGTTTCTTCCATTTGCGAATAATCGCACCAACTGTTGTCACCTTCTCACCAAGCTGCTTGGCGATGGTCTTGTAGCCCATTCCAGCCTTGTGTAGGTGTACAATCTTGTCCCTGACATCCTTGGAGAGCTCTTTGGTCTTGGCCATGGCGGAGAGTTTGGAATCTGATTGATTGATTGCTTCTGTGGACAGGTGTCTTTTATAGGAGCAATCCCTTTAATCTCAGCTCGTTACCTGTATAAAAGACACCTGAGAGCCAGAAATCTTTCTGATTGAGAGGGGTTCAAATACTTATTTCCCTCATTAAAATGCAAATCAATTTATAACATTTTTCACATGCATTTTATTTTTGTGTTGTTATTCTGTCTCTCACTGTTCAAATAAACCTACCATTAAAATTATAGACTGATCATTTCTTTGTCAGTGGGCAAACGTACAAAATCAGCAGGGGATCAAGTACTTTTTTCCCTCACTGTACGTACAGTACCTTTCGTGTCTATGAGGATCTGTGCTTGGACTTCAGGTGCTGTGATAGCTACAATAGTCATTAGTGGATGTTCACTTCCTCTCCATATGTTAGCATACTGTACTGTAGCGTAAACATGTTGTATGTTACACTATGGCTCTCTCCCAGGCTTCATAGGAATGATGGTCTTCATATATAGCCTGAGGGGATTTGTCTCTACAGCTTTGAGGATGATGATGATTACTTGAACTAAATATGTTCAGAAAAATGTCTGGGTCATACAGCATGCAGATACACACAAACAGACAAACCGTTTTAGCTAACAACTGTTTACCATTACACAATTAAGATAATGAATACCCTTTGTTAAGTAGTCAATGGGATGAACAATTAACTAATGAAGGATGGGAAATGGTCTAATCATCAGATAACAACCAATATGCCCTTCTGACATCAGAGCTGGAGTTAGGAATTTACATATCTCTATGACCTCATTACCAAAGGAAAGGTTGTTATTGTATTTCATGTTCAGCTATCAGATGTAACTCGTCTCCTCCTGAGTGGTCAGTGAAGTTAAGGGTATTCTGTAGATTGGAGATAGCCAAGGGTGTTGGGAAAGGTTTGCGTTGCTGTCTTCACTTTGGGAGGACAAAGGCATACCGAGACGTTGAGGTGAGATGGGGAGAGGTGGCAAGTTTTTTGGGGGGACTTCAGAAACTCTTTGAAGGTTGAGGACTATAAACCACTGTGGCATGTCTCTTTTCACAACACTTGAGTTTGAGACGGCAGGACGATAAAATAAAGGCGACTTTGGAACGTGGTATGATGTCACCGTGTCAGTCACAGAGCTTTACTAAAGAAGGTTCTGATGTTCCGAGGGTTGTAAGCTTCTGTTTGAAGTCTGTTTGGTAGTGGGTAGGAAGCGACCTTCATCCTTCCATCCATATATTTTTAAACCTCCTCCTCCTCTTCTTTCTCTTAAAAACAATAGATGTTTTTTTGTGGATTCTAATTAAAAAGATCTTGACTACAGATCAGATCTTCAGCCCATTTTACTCCTTATTTCTGTGGGAAAATATTTCATTGATTTTAGGGAAGGGGATCGAAGGCGGGCGGGGCTGAAATGGGCTCTATGAGGGATTACTACCAGCAGGGTGTATTGAGGAGGAGGGTGGTGAGTGATGTGGGGGATGAGGGGGGTGACACCCCACCTCCGTGCCCCCCATGGGAGGCCTTGATCTTCGCCCAGTCATAACACAGCTCTATTCTCTTCCCACTGTTCTCCTTACTCACTCACTCCACCACTATGCCAATGCTGCAATCTGCTTTTTAGGCTAGACTGTAACTGCAAATCCTATCAAGGACTTTTTAAGCAATACTTGAAATTATCACTTACTTTCTTAGTGACAAAATGACAGACCATCATGAAGCAACTACCAGTTTTCCCAGTAGAGTATTCTCTCCTCTCTCCTTCTATATCTCCCTCTCTCTTTCGCCCTCTCTCTCTCTCCCCCTCTCCTTCTCTCTCTCCCCCCTCTTTCTTTAAATAATGTCTTAGCCCTGCAGGTGCCAACATTTTCCTCTGAAATGATTATTTCAACCCCACACAAGATAGCTTTTGGTAATTATATGTAGCATAATTAAATTTGATGAACTCTTCTGAGACATCTCATTTAACTCAGGCTCTGTGCTTCTAAAAGGGAGACATATCTTCACCATTATGAAAGCTACCATTCAAATCCTGCAACAGTGATCTTGGTTAACCAAAGAACTAGAGTATTTCAAGTCATTATTAACTACACAGTGCATAAAATAAAGCAAAAAATCATCTATCTCTGATCATACAGAATCCCTTGAAACGAGAGAGAAACTGAGACATTTTTTAAATTTGTCTTTCTTTTGTAGGCAGTAAGCAAACAAACAAACAACAAAGTGGCTGAGGGTCAATACCTCCTTAGCCAGACCACACAGCATCCAAACATCATGAGTAAGAGCACTCTGGCTGCATCCCAAATGGCACCCTATTCTATATACTTATTTTGACCAGGGCCCATGTAGTGTAGTGCACTATATAGAGAATAGGGTGTCATTTGGGACGTAGCCTCTGAATGCTCCCCACCACTGTTTATATAAGAGAACAAATTACACTGTACAGTCATCTGCCGGATCTCATTAGTTGCTTCTGAGGCCATTATATCTCTGCTGAGTTTAAGAAGTATACCGGGTTTACCGGGTTGGCTTCAGAAGGACCACACACACAGAGAAACAGACACACGGACACACAAGGATGCACAGGCAGACATGCATACACTCCCGCTTAAGCTCACTCTCACACACAAACACACAAACACACACCCACACACGCACAGAAAACACAATGATACATGCTTATATACATGAGCTCCGGCCAATGACACCTTAAGAAGTCATCTTTGAACCAGTGCGAGGAAGCATGGAGGATAGAGATCATTCTACAAACACAGTTACACTTCAAGCTAAAACATATTCACATCTTACAACTGTAATAGAAAGAGTGAGAGGGGAGCTTATTGAGACCCAGCAGCCGCCCAACAGGGCTTGGTGAGATTACACATAGGCCCCGGACGATCACCGAGGACAACACACCATTCTCTATGGTTACACTGATACCTTGGTCATAACATGTGTGCTACATCAATATCTTGGTCATAACATGTGTGTAAAAATGTTGTGACTTAGAATAGTGTGAAGTATATCCACTCTCTCTTCCTTTCTCTCTGCCTCTCCCATCTATGCCTTTTCATCTCTCTCTCTCTCGCTCTCTCTCTCTCTACCTCTCTCTCTCTCCCTATCTTCGCTTCTTTCTCTCTCGCTCTCTCTCTCTTCTTTCTCTCTCTCCTTGTTGTTCTGTTTCTTTACTCTGATCTACACATTGGAATAGCTCTTCTTTATCTCCCTCACCTTTTTTCCCTTTTTCTTTCTTCCTCTTTCTCTCTCTCTCCTCTCTACAGGAGTGCCGCGGCGCTACCGCTGGGCAACAATCCTTTATTTTGCAGTTGATTGCTCAGGGAATATTGATTAAGGCAAAGATTCTCTGCTGAGAAGTCACTTTTTAAACTTCCTCCCAGTGACTTTAATACCAAATAGAGTAGCACTGCCTTCTTCACTTGTAGATTAACTCCCTGGCACAGATCAAATACATTTCTCAAAGACAAAACACACACACACAAGCACAAGCATATGCACACACACACACACACACACACTCTATCGATGCACGTCTAATGTAAGGTATTCCTCCTTGTGTCGGGTGCTTATGCCTCTACGTCTATCTCACTTTAATCACTACAATTAAAGTAACAAACAGCATCAATTAAAACAAAGGCTTCGGAAACGCCATTCCTCACAGAGCATTACCCATAGAAATAGCCATTACACTTTAATTCTTTAATTGACTTAGTTGAGCTCTACAAGTGCAATAAAGTGGCCTATGCGACCTTGCAACGGGTCCTGGCCATTAGAGTATTTTCTGTGAAAGATGGAGGGTGTTACAGTATGTTACAGGATGGGTTATATTGTGCCCTGTGATGAAGCGAAGCAATTCTAACCTCTTCTGATTCTTACCCAATCACAGCCTTGGGAGAGGAGTGGGAGGATGCTTTGGATGACTCTCTGAGGTGACATCATACTGTTCTAAATAATATAGTACAGTTTCCCGGACACAGATTAAGTCTTGTCTTTGAATAAAAAGCACACCAAATTGAGAATAAAAATATTTTTTTTGCCCAGGACTACGCATAATCTGTCCTGGAAACCAGCCCCTAAAGTCTATTGTAGTGGTTAACCTCTTAAGGCTAGGGGGCAGTGTTCGGAAGTACGGAGAGTCTGACGTGCCCAAAGTAAACTGCCTGTTACTCAGGCCCAGAAGCTAGGATATGCATATAATAGTATTATAGTAGTATTGGATAGAAAACAATCTGAAGTGTCTAAAACCGTTAAAATAATGTCTGTGAGTATAACAGAACTGATATAGCAGACGAAAACCAGAGGAAAATCCATCCGGAAAATGTTTTTTTTTTTATGTCGCTGTCTTTCCATTGACTTGCTATTGACTATAGAGAGAATTAGCTCCCAGATTGCAGTTCGTATGGCTTTCACTAGATGTCAACAGCCTTTAGACATGGTTTCAGGCTTGCTTTTTGAAAAATGAACAAGAAATTGAAGTTCTTCCAAGTGGCTCATGAAACAAACACTACTGTTTTGTGTGCGTGAAGGTGCGTGCTCCTCGTTATTTTTCTTTCCTATTGAACAGACTATTTTCCGTCTGAAATATGATTGTTTATTTAGATATTTGACAACCTGAGGATTAATTAGAAACATTGTTTGACTTGTTTGGACAAACGTTACGGTACTTTTCGGATTTCTTTGTCTGCATGTTGAACGACTGGATTACAGACCTCCATGGCGCCATCTAAACTGACTCTTTAGGGATATAAAGAAGGACTTTATCAAACAAAGCGACCATTCGTTGTGTTCCTGGGACCCGTGGGATTGCAAACAGAAATCCCAAGATCTTCAAAGAAAAGTGATTTATTTTATTGCTAATTTTGTAACACCTGTGCTGGTTTGAATAATTATGTTGTTGTGGGGCGCTGTCCTCAGACAATCGAATGTTCTGCTTTCGCCGTAAAGCCTATTGTAAATCCGACAACGCGGTTAGATTACCAAGATTCTAAGCTTTTGAATGGTGTACAACACTTGTATTTTCATGAATGTTTAATATTACTGTGTGTATGACTAGGGTGGCTGAAGTCTTTGAAGGTACTGGGCCGTACGCACAACCCTCTGTAGTGTCCTGATTTCAGAGGCCGAGCAGTTGCCATACCAGGCAGTGATGCAACCAGTCAGGATTCTCTCGATGGTGCAGCTGTAGAACCTTTTGAGGATCTGAGGACCCATGCCAAATCTTTTCAGTCTCCTGAGGGGGAATAGGTTTTGTTGTGCTTGGACCATGTTAGTTTGTTGGTGATATGGACAACCTGCTCCACTACAGCCCCATCGATGAGAATGGGGGCGTACTCGGTCCTCCTTTTCTTGTAGTCCACAATCATCTCCTTTGTCTTGATCACGTTGAGGGAGAGGTTGTTTTCCTGGCACCACACGGCCAGGTCTCTGACCTCCTCCTTATATGCTGTCTCGTCGTTGTTGGTGATCAGGCCTACCACTGTTGTGTCATCGGCAAACTTATTGATGGTGTTGGAGTCGTGCCTGGTCGTGCAGTAATGAGTGAACAGGGAGTATATAGGAGGGGACTGAGCACGTACCCCTGAGGGGCCCCCGTTTTGAGGATCAGCGTGGCAGATGTGTTGTTACCTACCCTTACCACCTGGGGGCGGCCCGTCAGGAAGTCCAGGTTCCAGTTGCAGAGGGAGGTGTTTAGTCCCAGGGTCCCAAGTGTGTCTGGGTAAGCGTCATCTAATAGTTTGGATTGGTCTGCCATGTAAGCATCATCTAATAGTGTTTGGACTCTTTCTGTTTTTATATTTTTTATTTAACCTTTATTTAACCTTTATTTAACTAGGCAATCAGTTAAGAACAAGTTCTTATTTACAATGACGGCCTACATGTAAAGCCCCCCCAGCCAAAACCTCCCCTAACCCGGACGACGCTGAGCCAATTGTGCGCCACCCTATGCGACTCCCAATCACGGCCATTTGTGATACAGCCCAGGATCAAACCTTAGTGCCTTAGACCGCTGCGCCACTCGGGAGGCCCATATTGCTACTATGTGTCCTGTGCATGTGACAAATAAACATAGATTTTATTTGATAAAGTGTGTATACCAGAGACGGTAATGTGAAGAACAACATGACCTGCAACAAATTCAGATTAGGATATAGGCCAAGGACTAGATAAAGTGTATTTTTACCTGGAGTTTTTCCTTATTGTAGGCTACTACTTTCACCACTTTTAGTATTTACATTTTTGGTTGTTTAGTACACTTCTCACTCTGTTTAGCACATGGCGTCACATGTGAATCCTTAAGAGATGGTTGTGGCTAACTAAGGCTTAAGAGGGTATGAATGATGCTGAATAGGTGTAGACAAAGCAGACCTCCCCAGTAGGTGTCCCAAATATTCAAGGGTAATTTTCTCAAAAGTGGTTTTCAAGTTGATTAACTTTCAAAGCAGAATTCATGTCCCATTGTTCCTCAACTGCAGCGTATGATATACCATTTTATAGCTCTGTGTCTCTACTTTTATGCAGCATTTACCGTGATTGTGGTCTCCGTGAAAGTGGGAACATTGCCTTTAAAATGTACATTGTGGACAACGTGTGATCGGATTGAATCCATGCCTTAACGTCTTCAGGTTCACTGTTGTGACAGTTTAGAACCAAAGTAGAAAGCTTGGCTTGTATATTGTGTTAGCTGGCACAACCCTCTTCAAGTTGTATAGAACAAAATCCATTGCCAATACACTTTGGAATTAAATTATTGCTTCAATGCCTCATCATGTAACAGGTCGCTTTTACAACCCCTTTCAATTTTTTTCTCCCTTTCCTGGCAAAGTCATCGCACTTCGCTCTCTACTAATAACGAACAGGATGTTATCAATCAATTACCAACCAGTATGAAGGAGCAGTGCAGTGAGTGTTGTCCCCATGCCTTATGAGTCACTTCATTAACCATATAATTACTGTGGTACAACACTTTCTCCTGTATAGGAGCCCTACAGGCTTCAGTCTGCCAACACACACTTCAGTGTGAGCGTGAGTAGGGAGAGCGGGAGAGGCTCATTTCAGCTAGTTTGTCTCAATATTGTCATTTTTCTTGGCAACGCTCAGTGTTGATTTCTTAGGAAGTTTCTGTGAATTTGGAGCGATGTCTCGTTTATTAGCGACTTGATGGCTTTTTACAGTGGTGCAATGGTGACAGGTGTGTGTGTGTGTGGGCGAGTGACAGGAGTGACAAGAGCTGCTTATTTCGCCCCCAATATAATTGAAAAGCATAATTCACAAAAGCATTATCCTTCAGCTTCTCAGCCTCATGCATTTCGGTGACAGCATGGCTCTGTTGCGTTATTGAATAATAACTTTGAACTATTTTGCTCTGTTCTCACAATAGAAGTGGAAATCATAATTGTTCACAGAGTCCGGGACTGCCGGTGATTTACTTGTTTTCCAAGGCGTTTATTGAGTGCATTTTTAGTACAATAGTTCTCAGAAAGTTACAGTTTACAAACTTGGACACATACTCATCACAATATACAAGTGGTAGATATACAGAGAGAGACACAAAGGAAATCAAACACACACACAAACAAATTTGGTTCCTTCGTCTTGTGTGTACCGTAAAGTGAGGTCATCTTCCCTGTCGTGCTGTCTTCATCCTTATTGGCTGTCCTGAGCAATGCTGGGCCTGCTATGTGTGTTTGTGTTTGTGTGTGTGTGTGTGTGTGTGTGTGTGTGTGTCCATCATCTGAAATACAAGAACACAGAGATAGAGGAATTAGCTGGTTGTGTTAATCTTTAAATTAAACAAATCAACACTTTCATGGATTAGCCTCGACATGTCTACAACAGCAATCATCAGAAAGAATGGACACACTCAGGCCCACATTTCAGACAGAGACGGGACAAATCAAAACAGAAGGCATTGAAAAATCTTATACCAAAGTATAAACTGGGTGGTTCGAGCCCTGAATGCTGATTGGCTGAAAGCCATGGTATATCAAACCATATACCTTGTGTATGACAAAACATTTATTTTACTGCTCTAATTACGTTGGTAACCAGTTTATAATAGCAATAAGGCACCTCGGGCAATAAGGCCCAGGGGGTGGGTATATTGCCAATATACCACGGCTACGGACTGTATCCAGGCACTCCACGTTGTGTCGTGCTTGAGAACAGCCTTTAGCCGTGGTATATTGGCCATATACCACACCCCCTGGACCTTATTGCTTAAGTAATCCACACAACAGTCCTTTTACATTCATGAATCTATATGAAGTAAATCAGGCAACTTTTTTGTAAGAGGAGTGGATGGGACAATGACAGAAAATTCTGAAATGGCTGTTATGGAGAGAGCACTGATTGCTTGTTCATGTCACAATATTGAAGTGGAATGCGATTAGAGTCAGCATTTTACTAAGACAAACATTAGCAAATGGAAAAATGGGAATTACAGACTGCACTGTCATCTCATTCACACAGACATGTTGCATGGCAAATACTTGAGACGTGGTTGAATGGAAGCGTAGCTAATTGATTGAAATGAGATCCTTGCATTTAATAAATATACAACATTAATCAGAAGAATGAATGGCTATGTGTAGGGTACTCAGGGCTTGTTTGAATGATGTTGAAAGGAATTTGAACTGCTAGGTGTCAACCTAACAAGCTTAACGTTTAGGTTGTCACACAGGGTTTATTGAAACAACTCAGGTGGTCTTAGTTCTATATTATAGGCTGCACTACAACAATTATACATCCAATTTATATACAGGATATATAATATATCCAATATACCTGCTTTAAAGAATAGTGCTACTGTTTTATAGTCTGCCAACTTCCTCTTTTCTCTCATTCCCTCTCGTTTCCCCTCACAGACACACACTGTCAGGTCCTGACCCACTCTCTCTTCATCAAGAGCTGTGGTGGAGAAGCTGTGAGAGAGCCAATAGTGTGTTGTGTGTGTGTATGTGTTTGTGTGTGTGCCTGCGTGTGTGCATGTATGCCTGTATCAGTCTGTGTGCGTGTGTGCATGTGTGCATGCGTGCACGTATATGCCTGTGTGTGTATGTGTGTGTATGCTGGACCCAGCTCCATCCGTCTTTTTCCCTGCGGCTGATCAGACCCCTGCCAGACTTTGAGCCCCCAGCAGGTGGCCTGGTCCCATGCCTGCCTTGTGCACTGGAGCAGCGAGCCAGATAGAGGTAATTTCTCAGTCCTAGCTCAAGCCAGCCAGGCCCGGCGATGCCCAGACCTAAACCCACACCCAGACCTGGGCCCGAGACAGGTTCGTTACACCCCGGATAAATGAGCTGGAGCCTGGCCAAGATGAGGATCAAGTGAGGGGTGGAGAGATGAGACAGAGGGGAGAAGGAAAGGGTAAGGGGGTTGAGGATACTTAATAACCTGCTAATGGGATGCCATCGATTTCTAATTTCAGATGACACGGTGGGTACCTCAGTCTTAGTCATGGATCCACACTCCTCTTAAAATAATAGCCCAACGCTGTCCGAGGCTGGTTAGTGGTAACAGCAGGCTAGGATATCTGTATTTGGGGAAGCAGTAGTTTGTCATTACACGACACCTGAGGATGCTGTTACAATGGATCGATGCAATAAGTTACAACGATGTTAAGGTGTTTTGTGTTACAACTTTATACATGGGCCTAATCTGTAGATAATCAACTGGATTTCACCTCTGCTGTCACTGAAATCAACAGGGTTCTCAGAGAAATGCAATGTAATTATTATGGCTATATGTGATTCATAAGTCATAATTCATTGCTACTGATTATAGCTGTATCTTTAACAGCGGTGAATATTCCTGTGGATCAGCGTCTTCATATGGCTCCTTTATTTGCTTGGTAATAAAACATGTATTCACTTTGGCCGAGTCACATTCATCAGAGCAGTTCAACCTATCATGAACCAGCAGGTTCCTATACCTTGCTGTCAGACATAGTTGTGATTCAGTGTGATTGGTTTAAGACCATCTTTGAGACTACACTACACCAATCGCACTGCAATCACAGCCTGCTAGCATAGACAAGAGCTGGGCTAGTAGTACAATCAACCCTATGTACCCCTCAGACCCCTCATGTCAGCTTCGCCTCCTAGACCACCATCTTAAACATACTTAAAAAGAATATTCCATCAAAAAGCATTCATGTCATCAGTAGCCTCTATCTTAAGAATAGATCTCTCCCACCAATTACAATAGAGTGTGTTCCACATATAGACAAATCCTAACAACCAGTGAAAATGTGACTTAAGTGGAAGTTTTCACCCCATTATGGACATATAAATGAATAGTGGCCAAAGTATGTGGAACGTAACTTACCTATACTTACAATGAACTTTGATTTCAGTGTACTATATTAATAGTTATAAAGCTAGCCACCTAAGGTAACAGGTGTGTGGTGGACTAAAGTATGAGCAGAACTCCTTGGAGGCGCTACATGCTTTCCTCCTAACACAGAGGCTAGCCATATGACGACACTGTAGTGGTCTGGAGAGATAAGTCAGTGGCTCAGCTCTAGCTGGCAATGGGGGACTGACTGTAGTGTGTGTGTGTGTGTGTGTGTGTGTGTGTGTGGTGTGTGCGTATGTGTGTGCTGAGTGCCTCTGTAAGCTGTTTAAGTCTGTGTGTTCATCAGGATGGCATCAGGCATCTGTTGGCAAAGCCAGGCCCAGATGTTCGTTCACACACACACACACACACACACACACACACACACACACACACACACACACACACACACACACACACACACACACACACACACACACACACACTTCATCAAACTGGGGAATCCATCGTACACACACACACAAGAAAAACTCTCCAATCTGAGATGTCTTGATTAGCTTATCGGCTATTCATAAAATGGCTGAATATGAAGTAAATGATGCCATTCTTCAGCCAGAATGCCTAGAGAATGTCTAGGAAAATGAAGGCAATGTTTTAAATGGCAATGATATGCAGTTATAATGAAATCCTGAACTTGACCCCAGCAACTCCATGATCATCTTTCAAATTATTTATTTCATTACAGTTACTGTTTCCAAATAAACCACATTTGTGAGGATGTATGATATTCATTGCCAATACAGTTACAATGAGGATCGATAGGAGATACATACCATAGACATTTGGCCAGATGAGACGAGACACTCTCCACTCTCCTTCCCATTCCGGACAGTTCCAATCCCTCCAACACAAACAACAAACAAAGAAATAAAGAAGAAACAACATAATCTGTACAAGTAAGTGCTCATCAGCAAGATACGGCATGGATACACTCACATTTAACATGGGCTCTCCAGAGAATGGACGTTTTGGTCACTTTTTTCTATCCCTACAGTTGTTTTATACACATCTACAGAAACAGTAATTTGTACATGGTCCTTTGTACATTTATTTCCAGGTCAAATTCAGGATTGTGACCCCTCAGCATTATATGTGTCCATCTCCATTACAATTCAGTGCACAAAAACGTCATCTTTGCCAAAAATGCAAGCAGAGAGAGTTTTGTACATACATATTCATACACATCACCTTCAATATGAAGATTTATTCTGAAGATATATTCATATTTAGTTAGAGATATACATAGTTTTATATATTCTCAGAATCTGGGCGAGGCCGTTTCACTAGTCCTTTGGCAAGGCCATGTGCCCAGACATTGACAGGTAGTGTAAAGGTGAAACAATGGAAGAGAGGTCCGAGTTCCCTGCTTTCTGGTTAAAAAAACAAAACAAGATATAACAAATGTCTCAAAAGCTCTCATTTCACGCCGGTTCAACTGTTGACCTTGAGGAGTTCTCCAAGATGTCAAAAGTTTTGAATGAAAAAAAAATACAAGGTGAGAAATGGTCAAACCAAATCAACCATACACCACTGTATGCCTCTGTATCATTTTCCGTATGTGTGTAAATTTATAATGTATAGTGAATTTGAATTGCTTTCTTCCTACGCTCATTTCTTACTGCTGCTCCTAACCAGGCCAAGCATCCTCATTAGTCTTTGAAGAAGGCCTGGGTTCAAATGACAAATCAGAGACCATCTGATGACATGAACTTCCTCTTCCAAATGGCTTCCACTTGGTCCTCCTCTCCAGTCTACCATCATCCAGTAAAGATATACATCTGATAGTCCCAGACTCCATCCCCATGTCAGCCTGTGGTGGTGTGGGGTTAGATTACAGTACAATACGATCATATTCTATATACCATAGGCTCCAGATGTGAAATTACACAGGCCTACACACTGATGATAATCCATGGATGATAGTATAGTCCATGGCCACAGATTAAGATATGACAAAAGTGTCTGAACCCATGGAACTCCAGACAATGGATAGCTCAGACTAGGATGATAATTTGTCCACTCCGGACTCCAGGAGTATACTGTAGAACTCACAGATTAAGATTAGAAAAAAACATTCTCTGAACCCACTGAACTCTGGATCATAACTCAGATTAGTGGAAGGTGATAGTTAGTTAGTATTGGTCTGGACCCTGGTCTACTGCTATTATGATGTTCCATTAGATGAGGATGATAGTCTCGACCCTGGCGCGTCCCGACGGGTTGGGGGCCATTCGGTGAGGGGTGTAGTCCTTCCTGCTGTAGTCCCTGCCTGCCTGAATGCTGCCCGACCCGTGGCACGGCGCCCCCTCCAGTCATGCCATGGTGGTGGGCGACTGGCACTGGCTCATCTGGACCCGCATGGAGGCAACGTTGCTCAGGATCTTCTTTTGGTGGCCCGCCAGGGTCACACCTATCCTGAGGAGGTCTCTGGAAAGAGGGAGAGAAGGAGAGCGGAAGGGGGTGGGGAGAGGGAGAGAGACAGAGAGAGAGAGAAAGAGAGAGAGAGAAAGCGAAAGCAAGGCAGGACATATGTCAGTACTAAGATGTGTATTAAGTACTGTATCTGCAATGCCTCAACTGTGTGTACTGAAGAAGCAAGTACATATACAAATCAAATTAAATCAAATTGTATTTGTCACATACACATGGTTAGCAGATGCTTGTGCTTCTAGTTCTGACCATGCAGTAGTATCTAACAAGTAATCTAACAGTGTGTACATATAAATATATGGATGAGCGATGGCCGAACGGCATAGGCAAGATGCAGTAGATGGTATAAAGTACAGTATATACATATGAGATGAGTAATGTAGGATATGTAAACATTATATAAGGTGGCATTGTTTAAAGTGGCTATTGATACATTTATGACATACCATTTTTTATTATTATTAAAGTGGCTAGAGATTTGAGTCGATGGCCGAACGGCATAGGCAAAATGCAGTAGATGGTATAGAGTACAGTATATACATATGAGATGAGTAATGTAGGAAATGTAAACATTATATAAAGTGGCTAGTGATACATTTATTACATCCATTTTATTATTAAACTGGCAGTCTGATGGCCTTGAGATAGATGCTGTTTTCAGTCTCTCGGTCCCAGCTTTGATGCACCTGTACTGACCTCGCCTTCTGGATGATAGCGGGGTGAACAGGCAGTGGCTCGGGTGGTTGTTGTCCTTGATGATCTTTTTGGCCTTCCTGTGACATCGGGTGGTGTAGGTGTCCTGGAGGGCAGGTAGTTTACCCCCGGTGATGCAGACCTCACTACCCTCTGGAGAGCCTTACGGTTGTGGGCGGAGCAGTTGCCGTACCAGGTGGTGATACAGCCTGACAGGATGCTCTCGATTGTGCATCTGTAAATGTTTGACTGTTTTTGGTGACAAGCCAAATTTCTTCAGCCTCCTGGGGTTGAAGAGGTTCTGTTATGTCTTCTTCACCACGCTGTGTGGGTGGACCATTTCAGTTTGTCCGTGATGTGTACGCAGAGGAACTTAAAACTTTCCACCTTCTCCACTACTGTCCCGTCAATGTGGATAGGGGGGTGCTCCCTCTGCTGTTTCCTGAAGTCCACGATCATCTCCTTTGTTTTGTTGACGTTGAGTGAGAGGTTATTTTCCTGACACCACACTCCGAGGGCCCTCACCTCCTCCCTGTAGGCCGTCTCATTGTTGTTGGTAATCAAGCCTACCACTGTAGTGTTGTCTGCAAACTTGATGATTGAGTTGGAGGCGTGCTTGGCCACGCAGTCATGGGTGAACAGGGAGTACAGAGTTTGGAGGATACTATGGTGTTAAATGCTAAGCTGTAGTCGATGAACAGCATTCTTACATAGGTATTCCTCTTGTCCAAATGGGTTAGGGCAGTGTGATTGCGATTGCGTCGTCTGTGTACCTATTGGGGCGGTAAGCAAATTGGAGTGGGTCTAGGGTGTCAGGTCGGGTGTAAGTGATATGATCCTTGACTAGTCTCTCAAAGCACTTCATGATGACGGAAGTGAGTGCTACAGAGTTATTTAGTTCAGTTATCTTTGCTTTCTTGGGAACAGAAACAATGGTGGCCCTCTTGAAGCATGTGGGAACAGCAGACTGGGATAAGGATTGATTGAATATGTCCGTAAACACACCAGCCAGCTGGTCTGCGCATGCTCTGAGGCCAGGGGTGCCATCTGGGCCGGCAGCCTTGCGAGGGTTAACACGTTTAAATGTTTTACTCACATTGGCTGCGGTGAAGGAGAGCCCGCAGGTTTTGGTAGTGGGCCGTGTCGGTGGCACTGTATTGTCCTCAAAGCGAGCAAAGAAGTTGTTTAGTTTGTCTGGGAGCAAGGTCCGCGACGGGGCAGGTTTTCTTTTTGTAGTCCCTGATTGACTGTAGACCCTGCCACATACCTCTCGTGTCTGAGCCTTTGAATTATGACTCTACTTTGTCTCTATACTGACACTTAGCTTGTTTGATTGCCTTGCGGAGGGAATAGCTACATTGTTTGTATTCGGTCATGTTTCCGGTCGCTTACCCTGATTAAAATCTGTGGGTCGCGCTTTCAGTTTTGCGCGAACTCCCGACACTACCCGGTGAAATGCAAGGTGCCAAATTTCAAAAAGATTTCAGATTTCAAAAAGGCTTTACGGCGAAAGCACCACATTTGATTGTTTGAGGGTAGCACCTAACATATTTTTCCCATTACCATAAATTCATAAGCTATCACGGTTCACAGAAAACACATTTCACAGCGAAACCAAATCATTTACCTTTTGAAGAACTTCTGCTGAGGGCTTCCCAAGTGTCCAACGAAGACAATCCATGGTTCTTTTGTTAGAAAAAGTAATGTATTATATCCATAAATCTCCGTTTGGTTGGCGGGTTATGATAAGAAAATACAGCCTCCAATCGTCCATTGAAACGTGAAGAGAACTCGTTCAACTTATACCTATAAACTTGTCCAAGAACAATCAAACATAATTGTAAATGTATCCTTAGGAACACTTTTATGTATAAATAGTATAATATTTCAATATAAACTGGGCGATAAAAAAGGAAAAAAACCACAGAGCGCGCCAGCCGTGAACCCGCATTTACTTCTATTGACATCTGTGTGGCCACTTCCTTATTCGTCTTCTTCTATGCTCTAAAAGCATCTAAAAAGAATCAGAACACTTTCTCGAGACTGTTGACACCCAGAGGAAGCAATAGGTACTGCATTCATATGCCCTTATATGGGCATTTTCATAAGGGAGGCGTTCTAAATGAGGCAATGTGTCAAACCCACTTTTTCCAGGACAGAAATTCCTCGGGTTTTTACCTGCCATATCCGGTCTGTTATACTCACAGACAACATGTTAACACTTTTAGAAAATTCAGAGTGTTTCCTATCCAATGGTACTAAATATGTGCATATCCTATTTTCTGGGCCTGAATGGGAGGCATTTTACTTTGGGCACGCCAGGCTCTCCAAAACGGTCACCTCGTGCGCTGCTCCCAAAGAAGTGAAGAAACCAGGTGGCTGTACCGACTCTGATAACGTATCCCGAGTGAGCCATGTTTCCGTGAAGCAAAGAACGTTACAATCTCTGATGTCTCTCTGGAAGGCAACCCTTGCTCGGATTTTGTCTACCTTGTTGTCAAGAGACTGGACATTGGTGAGTAGTATACTCAGGAGCGGTGCGCGATGTGCCCGTCTACGGATCCTGACCAGAAGACTGCCCCATCTGCGCCTTCTCCTCTGGCGCCGTTGTTTTGGGTCGCTGGTTGGTGGACCAAACAGAGGATCTGCTTCGGGAAAGTCGTATTCCTGGTCGTAATGTTGGTAAGTTGACATTGCTCTTATATCCAATAATTCCCCCCGGATGTATGTAATAAAAGTTAAGATTACCTGGGGTAACAATGTAAGAAATAATACATAAAAAAACTAAATACTGCATAGCTTCCTAAGAACGTGTCTAATACATTTACACAGATAACCAAAGCCCCAAGTCATGTCAGGACTGTTAGCCACTGGCTATGAAGAAGAAAACAACCAACCCAATGTGTCTGCGTCTCAGTGATCTGGCCTTTGCTCTCTTTGATGATTAAAATCATGATGCTACATTTCAGACACAACATTAGGAAGCCAGAAAGATGCTACAAAACATCAAATGCACAGAAATCTGTGTTTTTTAGGGCCAATATTTGGGCAGGATTATCATCGATTTTAGATTAAATGTGCGTGTGTACATGAATGCTTGCTCTTATCACACCATAGTGTTATACCAAATGTTTTTATTTAGAAAATACAAATTACAGCTCTCAAAAGTATCTTGCTACAAAATACATTGGAGCATAGTTCAGCCCAGTGTAATACCAATTACAAAATACTCAGAAGTAATTGAAATACATATTTCAAATACATGTAATATAAATAATGCCAATCTCTGCATGTGTGTGTGTGACTCACTCAGAGGTCATCTGTGCCACCAGTTGCAGGGAGGTGAAGCCAGAGTTGAGAAAGTTGTCTCTGTACTGGGTCATCTTGATGGCTCCCAGCCACTCCCCCACTGAACTGAAGGTGTTGAAGTCTGGGATAGAACGGTCCAACAGGGGCTGGGAAGGCCTGAAGGAGGAGAAGAGGAGAGAGGGAGAGGATGAGAGATGAAGAGGAGGAGAGAGTGAGAGGAGGAGAGAGGGAGAGGAGTAAGTAAGGTAAGTAAAGGAGAGAGAGGGAGAAAGAAAGAGAGGAGAGATGCTTTGACGGTGCAGAGTGGAGGTATAGGCTTTCATGTTTAAGAAAGTCTGCGTGTGCCTGGGTTGAGTGTGTGTGTGTGGGGAGGGGGTACCATACAGTAGCCTACATATATGTTTCTATGTGTGTACTCACACTGCAGGGATGCTGGCCACTTGTTTGAGACTGGCTGGGTTGCGGATCATCTTGTCCAGGGTGTTGACGATCTCAGTGAAACGTGGCCGGGCATTGCGGTCCTTCTGCCAGCAGTCCAGCATGAGTTGGTGCAGGGCCGAGGGGCAGTCCATGGGAGGGGGCAGCCGGTAGTCCTGCTCTATGGCATTGATCACCTGGGGACAGAGAGGGGGGCAGAGGGTATTGTGGAGAAGGCAGAAGGTAGTCAGTAAAGATAATGTTAGACAGGACTATTGTGGAGAAGGCAGAGGGTAGTCAGTAAGGATCATGTTAGACAGGACTATTGTGGAGTAGGCAGAAGGTAATCAGTAGGGGTCATGTTAGACAGGACTATTGTGGAGAAGGCATAAGGTAGTTAGTAAGGGTCATGTTAGACAGGACTATTGTGGAGAAGGCTGAAGGTAGTCAGTAAGGATAATGTTAGACAGGACTATTGTGGAGTAGGCAGAAGGTAGTCCATAAAGATCATGTTAGACAGGACTATTGTGGAGTAGGCTGAAGGTAGTCAGTAAGGGTCATGCTAGACAGGACTATTGTGGAGTAGGCAGAAGGTAGTCTGTAAAGATCACGTTTGACAGGACTATTGTGGAGAAGGCAGAAGGTAGTCAGTAAGGATCATGTTAGACAGGACTATTGTGGAGTAGGCAGAAGGTAGTCAGGAAGGGTCATGTTAGACAGGACTATTGTGGAGTAGGCAGAAGGTAGTCAGTAAGGGTCATGTTAGACAGGACTATTGTGGAGAAGGCATAAGGTAGTCAGTAAGGGTCATGTTAGACAGGACTATTGTGGAGAAGGCAGAAGGTAGTCAGTAAGGGTCATGTTAGACAGGACTATTGTGGAGAAGGCAGAAGGTAGTCAGTAAGGGTCATGTTAGACAGGACTATTGTGGAGAAGGCAGAAGGTAGTCAGTAAGGGTCATGTTAGACAGGACTATTGTGGAGAAGGCAGAAGGTAGTCAGTAAGGGTCATGTTAGACAGGACTATTGTGGAGAAGGCAGAAGGTAGTCAGTAAGGGTCATGTTAGACAGGACTATTGTGGAGAAGGCAGAAGGTAGTCAGTAAGGGTCATGTTAGACAGGACTATTGTGGAGTAGGCAGAAGGTAGTCAGGAAGGGTCATGTTAGACAGGACTATTGTGGAGTAGGCAGAAGGTAGTCAGTAAGGGTCATGTTAGACAGGACTATTGTGGAGAAGGCATAAGGTAGTCAGTAAGGGTCATGTTAGACAGGACTATTGTGGAGAAGGCAGAAGGTAGTCAGTAAGGGTCATGTTAGACAGGACTATTGTGGAGAAGGCAGAAGGTAGTCAGTAAGGGTCATGTTAGACAGGACTATTGTGGAGAAGGCAGAAGGTAGTCAGTAAGGGTCATGTTAGACAGGACTATTGTGGAGAAGGCAGAAGGTAGTCAGTAAGGATCATGTTAGACAGGACTATTGTGGAGTAGGCAGAAGGTAGTCAGTGGGGGTCATGTTAGACAGGACTATTGTGGAGAAGGCAGAAGGTAGTCAGTAAGGGTCATGTTAGACAGGACTATTGTGGAGAAGGCAGAAGGTAGTCAGTAAGGGTCATGTTAGACAGGACTATTGTGGAGAAGGCAGAAGGTAGTCAGTAAGGGTCATGTTAGACAGGACTATTGTGGAGAAGGCAGAAGGTAGTCAGTAAGGGTCATGTTAGACAGGACTATTGTGGAGAAGGCAGAAGGTAGTCAGTAAGGGTCATGTTAGACAGGACTATTGTGGAGAAGGCAGAAGGTAGTCAGTAAGGGTCATGTTAGACAGGACTATTGTGGAGAAGGCAGAAGGTAGTCAGTGGGGGTCATGTTAGACAGGACTATTGTGGAGAAGGCAGAAGGTAGTCAGTAAGGGTCATGTAAGACAGGACTATTGTGGAGAAGGCATAAGGTAGTCAGTGTGGGTCATGTTAGACAGGACTATTGTGGAGAAGGCTTAAGGTAGTCAGTGTGGGTCATGTTAGACAGGACTATTGTGGAGAAGGCTTAAGGTAGTCAGTAAGGGTCATGTTAGACAGGACTATTGTGGAGAAGGCCGAAGGTAGTCAGTAAGGTTCATGTAAGACAGGACTATTGTGGAGAAGGCAGAAGGTAGTCAGTAAGGATCATGTTAGACAGGACTATTGAGGAGTGGACAGAAGGTAGTCAGTGGAAGGTAGTCATTCGAGGTTCATGCTATATTGTAACTCATCCAATGATATCTTGATGTAATACTCATGTTATAGTTTTTGGTATGTAATTTGTATACAGTACATTGATACCTGTATATGTTTTATATGTAATAAAACATATTTGAATCCAGAAGTTCATGCTAGACAGGGGTCTAAATAGGGCTGCTCAGAGTGACAAGGTAGGTGGACCATTGCCAGACAGTACCATAGAGAAGGCCAATTAGGAAGACATCCGTGGGTAGTCACTAGACTCCAGTTCATGATTACAGGAGATCAATAATGTGTAGTAAATCAGAGAATTGTAGGAAAAGCTGAGATTTATAGAAGCCTTTCTGCTTCCCTTTCACTTTCCCTCTTCCTCTAGACCCCTTTGCTAAATCACTGTAACACCAGGCCCTAGTTTCTCTGTTTCATTGAGTGGTTAGTGAGCAATTCACTTAGCGTCAATCTCTCTCTCTCCCTCTATCTTTCTGCTTCTCTCTCTCCCCCTCTCTCTCACCGATTAATCTACAGACAGCACTCAGGCTGAGGTGCCTTTCCTACTTGACACTAGCGAATCACACGTCTGTATAAAAGGATAGAGAGGACCTATACTCTGACACTGTGGGAAAGTGTCTTGGGAATGGGCTGAGTGCATATAATTAACGTGGTGAAATGCAGGTACTTGACACTTGTCCCGTAGAAACTGCAAATGCTATGAAGGCCTGATGGTAGATAAGTAGAGCTGTACTGTAGCTATGCTGCACATGGCCTTATACAAAGACAAAAAGGGTTTTCCATAGAAAGACACATGCTCGCTCCCTCTCTAAATTGTAGCATGTTCATATGGTATACCGTAGGATGGATTGTTACCCCTTAAAGGTTGAATCTGGGAAAAGTCAGGAAAAGTTGACACCGATAGAGATTCTAGCGTGTGAAAATGAATCATCATCAGAAATAGGTGCCCATGCTACCACTGAGAGCACTGCAATTCAGCAGAATCTTGACAAATGGTGCATAAGGGGAAGTGTATGTGAGTGCATTTACATGCATGTGCAGGTGAGTGTGTGTGTGTGTGTGTGTGTGTGCATTTATCATAGGTGTGTAAGTGGGCATGTGTATGTGCACACAGACTTGTGTATTTGTGTGCGTTAGCCTATGTGTCTGTGTGTGTTTTGTGTGTGCGAGTTGGCATGTGTGTTATTAGTGTACACAGATGTGTGTGTGTTCTGCCTGAAGAGAACAGCAGGCCATGCTGTGAGCAGTGCCAGGCCTCCTCCCTGTGTGAGTGTCCCATCAGTTGCTGCCGGCATGCTGCTGGCCCAGAGAGGGAACATCTGCTGGCTTGGCCAGGCCTGGTGGACCAGGCTCCAGAGAGACCCGTTGGCCGGATGGGGATATGGAGCTCATTGGTGTGTGTGTTGGGGGTGTTTGTGAGTGTGAGCATGTGTGATAGATCTCATTGTGTGAGATTCGGGGGAAGTAGCAAAAAGAGAGACTGAGAGGAGGTAACGTGCTTGTGTGAAATTCTGCCTTTGTGAGAATCTTCTCATTGTCAAGGACATTTCCAGTGGGAATCCTCTTGTCTAGCTGAGTTGTTATGTCTGAGAGGGTTACATTTTATGACACAACATAAACAAATAGAAGGGTCACATTTCATCTGAATGCTCATTCACTGCCTCTGCTTTGGGTTCTTAGCCCAGTTACTGTAAAATCACTTTTGTGACTACTGCTTGTGTAAAGAAGGCTTCTTAAATTAATTTGATTGATTGGAATTTTGAATTATATGAATATTTCTATACGCTTAGAACAACATTTAAAAGTTCAACATGACAATAAAACTCACATCCTGATTAGACATGTCCCAGTAGGGTCTCTCTCCGAATGACATCACCTCCCACATGACAATGCCGTAGCTCCACACGTCACTGGCTGAGGTGAACTTCCTGTAGGCGATGGCCTCCGGAGCCGTCCACCTCACCGGGATCTTACCCCCCTGAGAGGGAGAGAGAGAGAGGAAGATTGAGAGGGGAGGAATAGAGGGGAAGGGAGGGGGAGAGAGAAATGGGGAGGGTGAGGGAGGGAGAGTGAGAGAGAGAGAGAGGGAGAGAGAGAGAGGGGGCAGAGAAAGAGAGGGAGAGAGAGAGGAAGAGGGAGAGAGAACGACATGATTAGTCCAATTAAAACCCTTCAAACCAAAATACAACTACAAGCTTTCTATCCCTCCACTCCTCTTTCCGTCTATTCCTCCACTCCTCCTTGCCTCCATCCCCTATCGATCCAGCAGCAGGGAACCTCTGTTCCTCCTCACACATCGACCCACAGCACATCTCTCCCGGTGCTCATGAGTTTGAATAAGAGGGGTTTGGTTTGGGTTTGCGTGCGCCTGTCGAGCGTGTCTGTTTGTAATTGGCCTACCTGGGCCTGCAGCGAGCCATGCATGGTACTGATTGAAATTGACGGGTGGCTTGTTTAAGATTTCCTCTACACACACACCTGTTTGTAGGCCCCTTGGCGGTTTCCATTATATCCGGCCAGGCCAGCTTAATAACGCCAATTAGTTCAACCTGTGCATGTGTAGATAAGCCGGGCTTGAAAGGAGAGAGGAGAGCGAGACAAGGCCCACCCTGCTCTCCTGGCTTTCTCCCTCAGTCCCACCGGGACTGGCCAGGAGATGTATTGTGTGTGTGTGTGTGTGTGTACATGCGTGTGTGTGTAGGTGTGTGTGTGCGTGCATGCATGTGCAAGAGTGTGTGTGTCTGTGTGCAATTATGTGTGTGCTCGTGTGTGTGTGTGTGTGTGTGTATAGAGGTCCAGACTGAGCTCGTTAAGGCCCAGCTCAGAGCGTTTCACCTCTGTGAGCTCCTAACCCTGAACATGGTGTTAACCTCTGACCTCAGTGGAGGCAGAGCAGGGAGGTAGGAGGAGGGTGAGAGAGAGAGAGAGAGAGAGAGAGAGAGAGAGAGAGAGAGAGAGAGAGAGAGAGAGAGAGAGAGAGAGAGAGGGGTTGGGAGTGTTCATATGGAAGTGTGTATTTGTCATTCGTTGACAAAAAGAAGACTGACAGATATCTATCTAAGCTCTGATGAACGTTTTGCTTTCCTCAGATCCCAGGGTTCTTCCTCTAGTAACTAATGCCTCTCATCTGATCCCAGGGTTCTTCCTCTAGTAACTAATGCCTCTCATCAGATCCCAGGGTTCTTCCTCCAGTAACTAATGCCTCTCATCAGATCCCAGGGTTCTTCCTTCAGTAACTCACGCCTCTCATCTGATCCCAGGATTCCTCCTCTAGTAACTAATGCCTCTCATCAGATCCCAGGGTTCTTCCTTCAGTAACTCACGCCTCTCATCTGATCCCAGGATTCCTCCTCCAGTAACTAATGCCTCTCATCTAATCCCAGGATTCTTCCTCCAGTAATTAATGCCTCTCATCTGATTCCAGGCACCAGAAGGCTCTATCTTTTACCTCTATTCTGTCAAAAGGCTATAGAAAAACACATGAATACAGGAACAACTGCACCAATGAAAAGAAACCCAGCTCCCTCCATCTAATCTCTAACGTTGTTAGACCCATGCTCCAAAGCGACTTTTTCGACTTGGACACATGCCAGTTGAAAAGAACAGTAAGAAATATAAATACACTGTCTCTTCCAAGTTCCTCTATCTGAGCTCTGACCTCAACGCTTTGTATTAGAGCCTCTCCATATCAATCACATTTCAATCAAATGTATTTATAAAGCCCTTTTTAGATAAGCAGCTGTCACAAAGTGCTTCACAGTAACCTAAAACCCCAAAGAGCAAGCAATGCAGAAGCACGATGGCTAGGAAGACCTCCTTATCCCCCCCGTGTCACCTTGCACCGCTCCTGCGCAGACAGGCTAAGCTAATAACATTTTCACGCCTGCCGCGTTCGTGAGGCAGCTATGCAGATCGTCAGTAATTACCGCTGTGGGCGAGCTAGTTGCTAGCGCCCGGGCCCTGCCAAAACAACACTGTAATAACACAAAGTGCTGCTGAACAGAACAGACCGGGCAGGAAAACAGACCGAGGAAGAAGACAAATATATAATAAAAGCAGAATTGGATTTTTATTTATGAACTTAGGGGGAGAAAATACTGTGAATACCCCAGGGAGAGGAGCGAGGAAGAGAGGGAAAGAGAGAGAGAGAGAAAGAGAGAGAGAACATGTGTGTGTGTCTTAGACACCCAATACCATTTCATTCACAAGGCAGACAGTACAAGCCAGTGAGAAAGGAACATGCTGTTCTATGTGGTGGCCTTGAGTCTTATAGAGCACACACAGAGACATGCCTTCATGTAAAACAACCGCACTAAGCTAAACGTATATCAACCTCCAGCCAAGCTCCATCAATATCTTCAGCTAGCTGCTCATCACATAAAGAATATGCAGATCTTAATGTCAACATGAGAGCATAATTGTTCTCTCACGAAGTCTTTGGAAACTAGATTATATATACAACGTGACCTTAGGCCACAAAACAACAGTTTTATACTTGATTATTGCGGACCAGCCATACTGAGACATGGAGCATTGCAACGATTCTCACTTCAAACAGTTCCCTCCAGATCAACTTCAAACACCAGCAGTGGGTCACCGCGCTGATGTCAACAAGATGAGCTGACACAAAACGAGTAGTACTGACTAGCTGTGACAGGTTGTAACTGGTCGTGACCGGATGTGACAGATAAAGTGACAGGTGTAGTGACACATCTGGGGTAGACCTGCGGGGAGTGGACAGAGTGCTGTCAGGGTTAAGGAGGATCATGGGACATGGCGGATCTGAGGTCTGAGGGGATGAACATGTGTTCAGGTGCAGAGTGTGTGCGTTTTGAGGAGCTCCCTAGGAAACATGAGAAAATAAAAAGGAAATGGATGCCTGATCAAAACGTTGTGATAAATCACCTCGGAGCATGAGCAGCAGCGTGCAGCCTTTTCCTTTTCATTCTCCATGAGTTCATCTACAACTCCAACACCTGCAAAAAGTACCTGGATGTGCGTATGTTCTTCAGCTTTTACACGTGGGACACCTGCAATTGCTAACGTGTACTATGAGAGATGCAGTATGTATCCAGCAATTCAATGGAGCATGTCACTGGCAATCCTGGCAGTCCTCAATCCATTAACACTGTGTTTTGTTTTTCATTGCTGATGCATGCAACCTCACCCAGCCCATCTCTCCAAGAGACATCAAACCATCATGTTGTTGCTAAAGCAGCAGCTGTCATTCCCTTCCAGTGGAAGAAAAATCGGTGAACTCCCAGTAGTGCCGCTGACACAGTACCATGCCCCAACCTTTCTGTAACTCATTCCTTAAACAATGCACCCTCAAGTAGTCCCCAGCACATTTACTTAGACTGGGCAAAGTGCTCCATCAACTGATGTTTAATGTCCCGAAAGCAACGATCGCTGGCTGTCTGTCCAAATACACATACAGAGAGAGAGAGAGAGCGAGAGAGAGAGAGAGAGAGAGAGAGAGAGAGAGAGAGAGAGAGAGAGACAGAGAGAGAGACAGAGAGAGAAGACACCCCAGGGACTGTCTGGGAGAGGCAGGCCCTTCTACCGTTCCACTGTCTACAGGGCAATGGAGAATAGGTTCCACTTCAAACTTCAAAGAAACTTACATTTGACTCCCTGGAACTATTTCAGGCATAATTTCACCAAGTTTCCACATATTCTATGGCTATTTAATTCAATTAAATAGTCTAGTCTAGGAGTCATATGAGGTCTATGCTCCTCTATAGGACACAGTTATTTTAACACACTTCCCAGGTGGTCTCAAAGTGGTATGAAATCCGACCTTTAATAAACGTTGTCTGTGTAGTCTTTTAATATATTCCTTCACATCGTCAACTCGATGACACCACCTCTGGAAATGCCCTCTCCCCTTGAGTAACTTCCTCTGTGGCCCCTGATGACTCAGGAGCCACTAGGGGCCCCTCAAATTAAACCCAGCGTGGATCCTACGTTTTTATCATGCATTTGCACATCTTTGTCAAGCTTTTCCAGTGGTTTAATATTAGACTGCGACCTTGGATTCTGTCCCCTTGAGATGACTCTGAGGAGGTTGAAAATAGGCACATAAGAGATCACCTGGGCTGTTTAAGAACGAACTGATGTGTCTCTTCTTGTGTCATTTAACAGTGTCACAGTGTTTTCTGTTCTCAGGAACTAGCATGCTGTGACCCCCTCTCTCTCTGTCTCTTTCTCTGTTCTCTATCTCTCTGTACGTCCCTCTCTCTCTGTCTCTCTGTTTTTCTCTATTCGAGGACGCATTAGATAAAAACTATAGAAGAATCTGACATCTGACTTAATTTGTGGTAGCTCGCTAGCTTACTAACTGACAGATTAGCCAGAAACATCCCATATTGTCTAATGTCAGTCTATGAACTGGGGTGTTATGACAGAATCTGTGGCCCATATTAAACCTGGTTGCCCATTCAGTGTGCTATGCAGTGGAATACCATGTCTGAATCATGCTCTGCCCACACAGTGTACATCAATGCAGGCACAGATGGTGGATCATCAATGCCCACCTCAGTCACAGATATCAGCCCGATCTGGCACACATGACAAGAGGTATAAATCAAACATGAAAACACATGGAGAAGAAGCCATGTTCCCCCGCTTTGATAATGGAGTCTGGATGGACGCGTTTGTCAAGTACTTCCTGGTACAGTTTTCATTGTTTTCTACAGCAATGTAAATACAATTTGCCTACAATCAAGAGAAGCAAAGAAGGACTCCTGGGTCATGTTCATAAGGGAAGAAAACAGACTGAAAAAATAACAAATTGTGCTTGTCCAATATAAAAACACTTTGTTTTTTGTTTTCTGTTGTAAAACATGTTAAAACGTTTTCCATTATGTGTTGTAATGAACACAACCCTCATAACAAATAAGGTAAAATAGAACTGAGCACAACCCTGTTAGGGACAAGAATGCTGTATAAGCTCAGGGTCTATATTGGTCCCTATAAAATCACTCTTGAGAGCAAGGACATCCTGGCCCTTTAGACCAAATGGCAACTTTCCTCCAGGTTCTTCACTTCTTTACCGTTAAGTCCCCTGTAACTTTGACCACATCAATATTTCACACAAGTGACAAACTTACAAGAGGCTTTGGGTCATATGCCAAGGAAAAAGAAGGGAAAGAGGAAAGGATGCAAATGGAAGACAATCAAACAGCAAAGGTTTCGATAGTGGCAGACGGTTAGTGTGGTGAAGCCATAGACATTAAAACCAGTAGATAGTAGCGCTGACGTCATCCACGTATTCCTATCGAAATGTCCCCCGATGGTGCATGAAGCTGGAAGTACTTGAAATTGAAGCGTGCCATATTGCTGTTTGGGGCTGAATGGCACCAAAATATCACTAAGGATCATAGTGAAAGTGGCTGTAACTAGCAAAGGATCATGGTTGATGTAGTCGTTTTCATCTTGCCTGAACCACGGTGCGTTGTTTAAGGCACTCCCAAGTGCGGATAGAGTGTTCACACCAGTCCAAGCCAACCGAACTAAGGGGGTAAACGCAGCAGAGTTCGGTAAAACCGCACCAAACCATTTTGGTGTGAAAGCCCCCTAAGTGTCCATTCTCCTATATTCACCCCAAATCTACTCTCTTTCAAACTGTGTCTACCCTGTAGGATGATATACAGAAAAAAGGGTTCTTCGATTGTCCCCATAGTAGAATCCTTTTTGGTTCCAGGTACAACCCTTTTTGGTTCCGGGTAGAACCCTCTGTGTAAAGGGTTCTACATGGACCCTAAATGGGTTCTACTTGGAACCAAAAGGGTTCTACCTGGAACCATAGAGGGTTCTTCAAAGGGTTCTCCTACGGGGGCTAAGAGTGTAGCCCAATAATACAAATGGGCCACGTGAGAATCTCTGGTATTTTAATCTATTTTTGCGCATTTTGATCTTGACTAGGGTGGCAAAACTGCTGGGACCAGGGCTGCAAAGCGAGCTGTGTCACATACACCTAAAATAACGTTGCGGGACTGCGGTTGGGTTCGGGACCAGTTTTTGCGAGTGGGAGTTGGACAAGAAGTTGGCAGGAGCGGGCGGGCCTGGTATGAAAAGTAGCAAGAGTGGGCGGGAACGGGATGAAGGAATCAGTCCCGTGCAGAACTCTACATGGACGTACTCACACTTACACGCATTGAGGTACCCATACACACACAAACAACCCTCTCAGTCTCAACATACATCGTGTGACACGGGAGGCATCTGCCCAACATACAACCACATACAACCTCTCTTGAATCACTCCTCAGGGCATTGGCTTTCAATACAATGTGTGATTGCATTGTACTTTCCAGTCACCAATCTTTTTCACACACACAACCTCTCACCATTAACCCCTGAAAGCCTTTCACATCTATAACCACTAACACTGCACGGTGTGGTGAGCATTCAGCCTCTTTACACACACACACCGCAAATACTGTGTGACACACCCATCATCACGTTGGCACTCTGCCTGAACTTCCTTGAACCTCTGGGTCCCTCAGGGAAAAGACTAGATAGATAGATAGATAGATAGATAGATAGATAGATAGATAGATAGATATAACTAGTATAGTGCTAATATAGCTGTAGAAATAAGTAGAAAGAATAAAAGAAAAAGGTAAACTTATGTCCGTAGTGTGAGCTTCAACCCCAGGGTTAACACTATGCAATTAACAGCATGTCCTCCAGCACCTTCCCCAGCACGTCTCTGGAGGCCAAGTAATTGGTGCACCCCGAAATAGGAGGAAAACATCACAAAAGAAGGACAGGAAAAATGAGGTGATTCATTTGCAGGAGGAGGAAGTCGATAGTGACGGAATTCACGGGTCGTCGGCGGAATAACATTTTTCTTCTTCCCTCGGCCTTCGCTCGCCGCGCTGGCCTCGCTCCGTGATTGCCTTGGTGTTCACCTCGTAACCGGCGGAGGGAGGTCAGCAATTGAAAGGAGCTGTCGTGACATTGTGGAGGCTTAGCAGCATGCATAGCTTAATTAGAGGAAGGCATGAGAGACCCAAGGACCCCGACTCTCTGCCAAACATCTCCACAACTTTTCCCCTGTGGATAGAGAACATTCCCAGAAAGTTCCCCCAGGACAGTCAGGACCCAGCTAGTGCTCAGACACGGTAAGGTCAAGGGGAACGCTTGAAGAGACTGTTCTGTGACTCTGGTTTGCTTATGGATGGAGTGCAAATAGCTGTTTATGTCTATGTGTTATGTGTCAGGGCTCTGGTGTCATAGAGGTCCTATCTCAATGGGAATACCTGGGGTGGGTAAAGGTTAACCACAGGGGTCACAGAGACCCAGGTCGGTCTTCCTTCCTAGTGGCCAATTCACTTCCCAAACCCACCAATAGGAGGTCCCGTCCCCTCTACAAAACCACACCTGAGACTCAGACACATTCAAGCACGCACAAGCACAGTCACGCAAGTACACACGCACACAGTGGGCGGCAGGTAGCCTAGTGGTTAGAGCGTTGGACTTGTAACCGAGGGTTGCAAGTTCAATCCCGAGCTGACAAGGTAAAATCTGTCGTTCTGCCCTGAACAAGGCAGTTAACCCACTGTTCCCGGGCGCCGAAGACGTGGATGTCGATTAAGGCAGCCCCCCCGCACCTCTCTGATTCAGAGGGGTTGGGTTAAATGCGGAAGACACATTTCAGTTGAAGGCATTCGGTTGTACAACTGACTAATAATGGTGACTTTGACTTTGACTTTGACTTTGACACACACACACACACACACACACACACACACACACACACACACACACACACACACACACACACACACAGACACAGACACGGACACAGACACACACATCTCATCTTCTGATGAGGGAGCATCTGCTCTCTAAATAAAGGTAGACGTGGGTTTGTATTGTTGTTGTCATGTCCTTGATTTCTCAAAGATCAACTCCTATGTTTAGATACATAAGAACTCATTTTAGTCTCCTATATTTGTACTATCTTGAAAGCTGATGTTTAGATGCCTTACCACCTTTATTTTTAGAACACCTTTGAGAGTCTTTAGTCGTAAATGACTCATACACATTGGAAAGATATTTTTATTTCCTCATGCACAGTGTGTGCATATAAATTATTTCCCAAACGTTGCCCTCAGGCAGTTTCGTCAAAGCAGTGAGCTGTTTCACTACATCCTTTAAAACAACTGACCTCACTAAAGAACAGACTCTGGTGTACTGCACCAGTCAGACTCACTGTATTCCCTCCAACTGTCAGGAGCAACCGAATAATAAACCGCTACAAATAACTAATTAGCAGTCGTTTCAAATGAAAGTCACTGCAGGTCACACACGCTCACACAGCAAGCCCCCATAACCTTGCACTGCATTCAGATACGAGAGTGTGAGTGTATTGTGGATGACATCGAAAACAGGCGGGAGGAGATGGAGTCAGATACACCAGCAATAGCGTCGAATAATTACAGATCTGTACCTCTGTGGTGTTAATTAGGGGCCCAAACCCTTCCATGATGCCCCAGGAATAATGCATGATGAGCGGGGGAAGGGGACTGGGCGACCAGGGACGGTTCCTGAGGAGTGAGGAGGGACGTTGCGCTAGCTGTCAGTTTGAGGGGCTGAGATGCTCTTTGGTTTGCCTGCATCCCACGCATCCCAATGACAGAGGGGAGAGAGGAGTTCTTCCCCAGAGTCTCTGCACTAATGAAGATGTGACAGTCATAGTCCGTGACTAGCAGAAAGAGGGAGGAGAAGGAAGAGAGAAGCCTTGTGGAATGTAAAAGAGAATAGATAGAGGTGGAGGAGGTAAGAGAGCGAGTGATTGAGAAAGAGAAAGGTGAGTGGCGAGGAAGACTGAAAGGAAATGCAGGAGAGATGGCCTGACAGAAGTGCTGTAGTTCTTCTGATGTACCAGTTACCTCTATTTTACTCAAGCAGTCCTAGACACACACACACACACAACTACACACATAACTACACGCACAACTACACACACAACTACACTCACAACAAAAGGGCCATGACTAAGTGTGTCTAAAAACATACCAATGAATCACCTTCTTCCTCTATCATAATACGCCGAATGCCGGTGTGTTGTTTGTTGACATCATTGGAGGAGACACATCACAGTGGAGACACACTTAAACACCAATCCCAGAACCCTCCCTGTTCTATGTCGCTGGTCTTCAGACAGTCTTGTTGCTGTGAACCAATCTATCCATTTCAAAACATAAAGGTGAGAAAACACTTTTTTGGGGGGGTTCAGAGAGTAGGACTCACCAGAGAGCTAGTGTAGGAGGGGTCAGAGGTATCGTCCTGGAGGTAGCGCGAAAGTCCGAAGTCGGACACCTTGCAGACCAGGTTGCTGTTGACCAGGATGTTGCGGGCAGCCAGGTCTCTATGGACGTAGTTCATCTCAGAGAGGTACTTCATGCCCGCCGAGATGCCCCTCATCATGCCCACCAGCTGGATCACGGTAAACTGACCGTCGTTTTGCTGCAGGAGACATGGAGAGAGATAAAGGGGGATTGTTAGTGCCATGAAATTAAACTTGTCATCTACAGCCCTATCTACAGGCCTTTCAGCTGAGATGTCGACAATAAACAAGCCATACTTCAATGAATTCTACACTATTTCAAAGTATTATGCACCGAGATGTTTAGACCGGACACGGTTCTATTTGATTGCATGGTTGTACTTGATTGAAATGCAATTGATTTAAAAACCGCAACAACATGACACTAACACAAGCACATTTTGCATGCTATGCTACAGATGTTGTGTGAGTGTCAGATTGTATAGAGACCATGCCTAGCCTACACTGTTCTGACACAGAGGCTGTGTTGCAAATTCCTTCCACGTCCTCTGGGATCTCGTTCCCAGATTAGAAAAGCCTACGGACGCATCCATGTCACCACAGTCAGGAAGTAAGGGCACACTTTTGTACAAGATCTGCCGTCACACCTTCAGTACGTACAATATTCCACACACACAGGGTGTGACAAACAGCCTAACCTGCTGCCTATCTATCTCTGTGCGACCCACTTCTCCAACACAGCAAAATAGTTGTTTGAGTCTGTGACGGAATCTTCAAGCCTTACACTTAAAGTGATTTGTTCTTTTAATTTTTACTTTCACGCTGCACTCTTAGAAAAAAAGGTGCTATTTAGAACCTAATAGGGTTCTCGGCTGTCCCCATAGGAGAACCCTTTGAATAACCCTTTTTGGTTCCAGGTAGAACCCTTTTGGGTTCAATGTAGAACCCTTTCCACAGAGGGTTCTACATGGAACCCAAAAGGGTTCTACCTGGAACCAAAAAAGGTTCTACCTGGACCCAAAAAGGGTTATCCTATGGGGAGAGTGTATCACACTATCGACACAGTCTCAGACAGCCATTGTATTGCATATCATTTCCTAGTTTACATCAAAAGGAGGGGGACAGAATTCATTTTGATTCCGAAATTGGATTATTCAAACACGATCATATCTAAACGAGTTGTTAGAGGATGTTTCTAGTGAAAATTGTACATCGCACACTGTTGGTAACACTTACACATGGGGGAGCTCTCTCTCCTCCCCCCAACCCCTTCCTAGTTCCTACCTGTGTCTCCAATATTCAGAGGAGCTTTGACACACACTAACAAATAAGAGGGTAGGGTAAGATCGATGGGAACATAAGACGGATGTGGCGGCTAGCAAAGCCAACTTCAAAGGGTCCCTTTAAACCAGCATTAGAACAAAGTAGAGTAGAAAACCAATCCATGAGATGGAGGGAGAGAAGGAAGAAGGGAAGGAGAGAAAAAAATATGGGTTGAATATTGATTAAGCTGTACACTCGCTCGTTCCGTCCCAGCTACAAAAGAGCGAGGGGATAGTCCATTAAGAGCTTGAGGCATGAGTGGAGAAATTAAACGAGGAGGACATAAGTTGGCTATTTCAGGAAGTCTTTGATGAGGGGAGGATGGAATTGGGTTCAGTACATTTTCAAATCTACACTGAGTGTGCTCAATAAGCCTAAGCCCTGTTGCGGGCTGACAAATATACATTACATTGCCTATATATTATCAGCTGTAACTCATATGGGTTTTATCAAGCCACAAACATGCTGCAATGCACCAGTGCAGTCTTAGTGCAACATACACTGAGTATGCCAAAAATTAGGAACACATTCTTCATATTGAGTTGCAACCCCCCACAGGGATGTTGGCCCATGTTGACACCAATGGGAAAGCAGGATACCTAGTAAGTTGTACAACTGAATGCATTCAACTGAAATGTGTCTTACGCATTTAACCCAACCCCTCTCAGGTGCGGGGGGCTGCCTTAATTGACATCCACGTCTTCGCATCCAGGGAACAGCGGGGTTAACTGACTTGCTCAGGGGACCTTGTCAGCTCGGGGATTCGATCCAGCAACCTTTCGGTTACTGGCACAACGCTCTAATGCTTCCCACAGTTGTGTCAAGTTGGCTGGATGTCCTTTGGGTGGTGGACCATTCTTGATACACACGGGAAGGGAGACTGTTGAGTGTCAAAAACCCAGCAGTGTTGCAGTTCTTGACACAAACCAGTGCACCTGGCATCTACTACCATACCCCGTTTGTCTTGCCCATTCACCCTCTGAACGGCACACATACAAAATCCATGTCTCAATTGTCTCAAGGATTAAAAATCCTTGATTTAACCTGTCTCCTCCCCTTCATCTACCCTGATTGAAGTGGATTTAACAGGTGACATCAATAAGGGATCATAGCTTTCACCTGGATTCACCTGGTCAGTCTATGTCATGGAAAGAGCAGTTGTTCTTAATGTTTAATATACACTTAATAGTGTATATCATCATACAGTATAATACATATTATGTGAATAGAAAAAACATTTAAATAAACTATTACCACAGTATAACACTTACTATAAGAAACTATAAAAAAGATGCGGTAAGCAGTGTTTATAAATTATTAATAAGGCATAGTGGAGTGAACACCATCCATATTCCTGGGTCTATATTCATGAAGTGTTTTAGATTTGGAGTGCTGATCTAGGAGCAGTTTAGCCTTTTAAATCAGGTTGAATAAGATTATATGGGACAGGGGGACCAGATGATCCTGGAGCAGCTCTCATAATATAAGGCACTTGATATACACACGTTCTATAACTCACCCTCAGGAAGGAATCGAGTGCCCCATTCTCCATAAACTCTGTGACGATCATGACTGGCCGACTCTTGGTGACCACGCCCTCCAGTCTGATGATGTTGGGGTGGTCGAACTGTCCCATGATTGACGCCTCGGATAGAAAGTCCCGCCTCTGCTTCTCCACGTATCCTGCCTTCAGGGTCTTGATGGCCACGTAGATCTCCCTCTTGCCTGGCAGCTTCAGACGTCCCTTGTACACCTCACCAAACTCACCTGGGGGAGGGAGAGGTGTGGTTATAGGGCTAGATCAACAGTCTAGAGAGATCAAGTCAATATTAGACCTTGAGATTTCAGTAAATATAAATCCATTTGATTGCGCTAGTGCAATACCTCGAATCTGGCTCGAGAAGGACCAGGGACCCTATACAACATGTACGTTGGACCAGAGTTAAAAAGCAGAAGATAGTTAGACCTTTGTGTTTTCAATAATCAAAAGTAGTTGTCTCATTTGAGATCAGTGGGGCTATCTTGTTGAACAGCAGCTCAGAATCTGGAGAGGGCATTCATGAATAGAAACTAAAAGAATAACAACACAACAAATTCACAGTAAATATCTACTATTTCCATTCCTTGATTACTCATCATCCTCTAGGCATCCTGCGGAGATCCCACACTACCGTATAAACAAAAAACGGAAATCTGTAATTAGCAAACCCCCATTCCTCTATCCTTTCCCTCATCCCACTCCTCCATCTCCTCCCCCTACTCTTTCTCGTTTCCTCTCGCCTATCATGCAGTGTGTCTCAGCCAGACCACCGGAGGCTACTCCAGTCCTTGTCTCATTAGCCTGCTGTTATTTTACTCTCTGTATGAATAAACACCAATGAGCATGTCTCCATACAGTCAACAAGGTCTGGCCTGTCCCCAGAGAGAGAAAGTAAGGGAGTTAGGAAGGGAGAGAGGGAGGGAGTTAGGAAGGGAGAGAGGGAGGGAGAGAGGGAGGTGGGGGAGAGAGAGAAAGAAATAGAGATAGACAAAGCGAAAAAGAGAGGGGGAGCTTGGAACAGGGCCTGTGATGCAATAGGCTAAAGATATTTCTGCCACCCACCAACCTGCCCACGCACAAAGAAACACACACATCCATCCACATTTACCTGCGCCGATGACTTCTTCGATCTTGACGGTGGAGACGTCGATCTCCTTGGCGAACTCCCGGACGGCCTCGTTGGGGTCCTCATAAGTGAAGGGGTCGATGTAGATCTTCATCCCCGGAGAGCCTGAGAAGTGGGTCGGGCAGCCCATTGGGGAGGGGCAGTTAGACATGTCGGCTCTCAGGGAGAGCTCTAGAACCAATCAGAGTGGATATGAACAATCAGGAAGAGTGTATAATTTGTTGTGTTTTTGGTGGTGAAATGGGCTGTGGGTGGACATTGAGTTCATATGTCCATGTAGTATGTATGTAACAGCATAGTGCAATGAAAAAGGTAGCTGTGCTGTAATACAACCTCTCAAAAGGTTTCTATGCATTAGAATGATGTTTCCATCAGGGGTTAGAAGCGGTTCAGGGAACAGAACAAAAATACAGAAAATATTTTTTCAATTAAAGTGATCCATACTATTCCGGAACAGAACCATTATTTTAAAAGCATGGGAACTGGTTAATAACATTATTTTATGTTCAAGGCTACTGCACTGACGTTACCATAGGCTACTGTACTGTTACCATAGGCTACTGTACTGACGTTACCATAGGCTACTGTACTGACGTTACCATAGGCTACTGTACTGTTACCATAGGCTACTGTACTGACGTTACCATAGGCTACTGTACTGTTACCATAGGCTACTGTACTGTTACCATAGGCTACTGTACTGACGTTACCATAGGCTACTGTACTGACGTTACCATAGGCTACTGTACTGTTACCATAGGCTACTGTACTGATGTTACCATAGGCTACTGTACTGTTACCATAGGCTACTGTACTGTTACCATAGGCTACTGTACTGATGTTACCATAGGCTACTGTACTGTTACCATAGGCTACTGTACTGATGTTACCATAGGCTACTGTACTGTTACCATAGGCTACTGTACTGTTACCATAGGCTACTGTACTGACGTTACCATAGGCTACTGTACTGACGTTACCATAGGCTACTGTACTGTTACCATAGGCTACTGTACTGACGTTACCATAGGCTACTGTACTGACGTTACCATAGGCTACTGTACTGTTACCATAGGCTACTGTACTGTTACCATAGGCTACTGTACTGACGTTACCATAGGCTACTGTACTGTTACCATAGGCTAATGTACTGACGTTACCATAGGCTACTGTACTGTTACCATAGGCTACTGTACTGACGTTACCATAGGCTACTGTACTGACGTTACCATAGGCTACTGTACTGGCGTTACCATAGGCTACTGTACTGTTACCATAGGCTACTGTACTGACGTTACCATAGGCTACTGTACTGTTACCATAGGCTACTGTACTGACGTTACCATAGGCTACTGTACTGACGTTACCATAGGCTACTGTACTGTTACCATAGGCTACTGTACTGACGTTACCATAGGCTACTGTACTGTTACCATAGGCTACTGTACTGTTACCATAAGCTACTGTACTGACGTTACCATAGGCTACTGTACTGACGTTACCATAGGCTACTGTACTGTTACCATAGGCTACTGTACTGACGTTACCATAGGCTACTGTACTGTTATCATAGGCTACTGTACTGACGTTACCATAGGCTACTGTACTGACGTTACCATAGGCTACTGTACTGACGTTACCATAGGCTACTGTACTGACGTTACCATAGGCTACTGTACTGTTACCATAGGCTACTGTACTGTTACCATAGGCTACTGTACTGACGTTACCATAGGCTACTGTACTGTTACCATAGGCTACTGTACTGACGTTAACATAGGCTACTGTACTGTTACCATAGGCTACTGTACTGTTACAATAGGCTACTGTACTGACGTTACCATAGGCTACTGTACTGTTACCATAGGCTACTGTACTGTTACCATAGGCTACTGTACTGACGTTACACGCGTGATTCAGAAGATAGGGAGATAGATTATTAATTAGCTAGAGAAGAATGGATTAACTTTTTCTTTGCTAGTTAAGGATACTATAAACTACAAAAAGGTAAGATGTGTTTTTCATTCTGGTGCCGCTCTGCACACACAAGCTTGTTAGCTAGCTAGCTCAAAGGACATTCAAAGTTCCTCCATAGAAGTTGCTTCTCCTAGATATAATTCAAATAATTCAGATAATGCATGTCATAACAAGATGCCAGAGCTTCAAGCATCCTTCTCAACCCTCTCCTGCTCTCTCCCCACCCGCCTTATTTCAGTCGCATCTTGTGCCATAGGCTACACTTGTATGTCCACCACGCATGTAAACAACTAGCCTGCCTACTCTATCTGCACTGATTGGTGAAGTAATTTAATGAGCTAAATGTAAAAAACTGTTGATTTCACAAGTTAAAAAATAAACAGAAAGGAACAATTTAAACCGATAAACATTTTTGGTTTGAACCGGTTCAGAACTTTATTTTGCTGGTCGAAAGAGTGGAACGAAACAAAAAAAACAGTGCTTCTGATTGTAAAAAAAATATTTTTGTTCAAACCCCTGGTTTCCAGGAATCTGTCTTTGGGTGGAGGCGAACAAGCAAGCCTGTGTGAATGGATTTGAATTATAGTAATGTACACAAGTCTATTAGGGCTCCTGTTTTCTCCCAGGAACAAGCACTCCTCCACAGCAGACACTAATAAAATAGTGTTTTGATGAATCTGTTTTATCCAACAGTAAACATCGAGAGCCAGGAGAAAGAGAGAGAGGCAGAACGAGAGAGAGACGGAGAAACAGAAAGAGATTTTTTCTTTCCTCTCTTACTCCCTTCCTCTCTGCCCTGTGATCGCAGAGGAACCAATTTCCCCACCACCTCTCCCCATAGATGCTCATAAACTGATAAAACCACCTCGCTAACCAACGGCTTTAAGCGCCAACGACAGATAGGTGAGTACAGTTCACTGTCTGGGGATGTCTGGGAATGGAGAAACACTTGTTTCTGAGGCAGATGAGATGGCTTGTGGATAGTCATGAACATGAATTGACAACATAGAATATACGCCTAAAATCGCAACCTATCCACTATGTCATGCACTACATTTGACTAGAGCCACATAGGGGAGTCACATACTAGGTCTCTCGTCAAAAGTGGTGCACTATATAGGGAATAGGGTGTCATGTGAGATGCAACTACAGACAGATCCAAACATACATCCGATTACTTCAGAGAGCGAATTCTCTCAATGACATTGAATAGCACTCAGACTGGTTTTCCAATATGGCACCAGGATTGAAATAAACCCAACGTCTCCTCACGAACCTCATTCATCTACATGACATGCAGCACCTAGGCTGAGCAGAGTCAAGTGGCGGAGGGCTGAGAAGGGGATAGGAAGGATAGGATCTCTAGTCAAGGAGGGGATCAAGGTACCTTGTACCTTACATATAGCTCTTGAATGAAAGCTCTGTCTGGCTAGCACACTAATTACCTTGAAGCCTGTCTCTGTGGGTGTAATTGCTGATTAGAGACTCCATGGAGACTGGATTACAGATAATCCATGAGAGGGTTTGGAGTTCTGCATTCTATAATGGCATTCTGGACGTGTGTGCATGTGTGTGACTGAAAGCTCAGGAATCTCTGGCCTGGGAAACACAAGCAAATAGGCACGCACACACACACACACACACACACACACACACACAGACACACAAACTTGCATCCCATTGCCTTTTTCCATATTCCACAGACCCGTGCCCACTTTCATGTATAATTTAAATAGCAAACAGTTTATCAGTTGTTTGTGCGGGCCAAAGCGCATCCAAACCGCCGGGCCTATTTTTACCCAGCTATAAAACAACAAAGTCCATTGGGAGAGGGAAAGTGGGGGTGGGGAGAGAGAGAGAGAAAGAAAGAAAGGAGAAAGAACCCCTGTAACCAATTGCTCATGGCACAGATTTGTCCCTGAAGTATACACACCTAAACTAATCTACTGTATAGATCCATAATGTGCACATATACACTCATACACGCTACGGGCAAAACATATAAACGAATATTCTCCTCATTGAGAGTTAAGTTAATTAGCCAGCGTTTGATGTGAGAAAATTATTTATCAGACACACACTGCAACTTATTAAGGCAGAAATCAGAGAGAGAAAAATACAAACATTCTGCAATCTGCAAATCTTAAGGGATTAACACGCCGCTGGCCTGGATCGTAAATTAAAATCTAAATCCATCAAGCACGAATTAGATTCTTAGTGAAATATATGGAAGTTTGTTGAAGGATCTGTCTTTTCCGGGTTGTTTTTCCAATGACAGACATTTCTGTCAGAAGAGTCTGGGCCGTTGTCACCCAGTAACTATGTGAGATAGTGGGCATAGAATATACTGTCTGTCTATTCATGCACAAACCAGATGCTGGAGCACAAACAACAGCAGCTGAGACAACTAGTTTCTGGATAAAGGAAACGTGTGTGTGTGAGTGGCGTGTGTGTGTTTATGTGTGTGTGTGTGTGTGTGTGTGTGTGCATGTGTGTGTGCATGTGGGTGACATATGGACATTTCTGAATACATGTGTATGGCTGTATGTGGGCATTTACTAAATATGTATTGTGTGGGAGTGTGTGAATGTCAGTGAACACATGTTGATAAATGGTGACAGATGCTTGTGGTGTGTGTGTATGTATGTGTCTGCGTGCATGCATGTGTACATGTTCCTGCACGTGTACATGTTCCTGCATAGGCCTACATATATGGAGGCAAGCAGATGTGTTTAGATCCATTAGTTTGTGTGTGTGTGATGCCTTTGGAAGCGTGTGGGTGTGTTTGTAATGTTTATGGATGGCTGTTGATGTGCTTGTGACTATTTTCATGTCATCTTACCAAACCACCGGATCCAATCTAAGTGCCAATGCCGTTTAGCAAACTCCAGGCGGTGCTATGGTCAGATGACATGAAAATAGAGCTCATTAGCCACGCACAACAGTGGTGGATTTGGTGTCAAAAAACGGAAGCATTTGCAGAAAAGTACCTCATACCTACTGTCAAATATGGTGGTAGATCTTTGATGTTATGGGGCTACTTTGCTTCCACTGGTCCTGGGGCCCTTGTTATGTTCAACAGCATCATGAACTTTACCAGGTACCAGGACATTTTAGCCAAAAACCTGGTTACCTCTGCCAGGAGGCTGAAACTTGGCCGCAAGGGATCTTCCAGACAATAACCCCTAACACATCAAAATCCACAAATAAGTGGTTAATTGACCACAAAATCAACATTTTGCCATGGCCATCTCAGTCTCCAAACTCCATTGAAACCCTGTGGTGAGAAATTAGAGAACAACCGTTAATCGGCCGAGCTGATATATCGGGCCGATATTCGCCTTTTCTAGTCTATCGGTTATTGGACCTTCTCTATCGGCTTTGCCGATAGTCCTTTTACATAGCAAAAATAATGCTATGCCAGCCACCACTCACCACCTGGCCATGAGCACTGCACAATGCTGAGGAATGTCTAGCTGGGAAAATCAGCAGCAAGCAGCCAGCTAGCTCATTCTCCAACAGAAAGGAGCAGATTGAGAGATGGATGAATTGACACAGTGACCAAATTCAAACTCCTGTTGCAAATATTAGTTTAGTTAATTCACTAATAATAAGGCTTGTGTCAACGTGCCAGGACATGCATGAACTAAGAAAGCTAGCTAGCTATGTCACCTGTTAGCAAATATTACAATAATTAGCTTTCCTTTTCATGTTAGATGTTAGCTAGCTAGCTATATTAGCTACTATGATAGCTAGCTAGCTATATTAGCTAATATGATAGCTAGCTGGCTAGATAAACATGGTGATAAGATATCAGATAGGAGCTAATAGCCAATGTAGCTAGCTAACGTTAGCTGGTTATCATTTTGAACATGCACCATTTCAGCAACGAAAAATCTGACTTGCGTTGTAACATTAGCTATTTAGTGGTGTGCCAGTCTGACCAACCGCAATCGTATCCGTAAATTGACAGTTGATAGTTGGATTAGATTATTGTCCTAATAGGGAAAGAAGAAAGTGTTTTAAAATGCCCAAATAAAGGTTGACAACAGGTTTAGCTACCTAAGAACCAAGTAAACTGTAGATCAGCGTGCGTGTTTGTACGTTCTCACTTAAACTATGGGCAGATTAAACTCTTAGGCATAATGTACATTGTCGTTTAATATTTTTTCCTACCCTCGCTCTCCTTAGATATGAGGGGCAGCAAGTAGCCTAGAGGTTAAGAGCATTGGGCCAGTAACCGAAAGGTCGTTGGTTCAAATCCCAGTGCTGGTAAAACTGAAAAATCTGCTGATTTGCCCAACTGATACCTGGGAGTGGATGTCGATTAAGGCAGCCCCCCCTCACCTCTCTGATTCAGAGGAGTTGGGTTAAATGCGGAAGACACATTTCAGTTGAATGCATTCAGTTGTGTAACTGACTAGTCAATTTCCTTTTATTATGCACATTTATGTCTTGGTAGCAAATGTCATTGCCATTTAGTGAGTTTTCATACTAGCAGTAAACTGCAGCAAGTGATATGAGCGATGGAGAAAGATGTGAAAGGGAGTGGAGTTACAGCCTTGCTCTATCCAATCGTAGCAGTAGGATCAAGTTGCAACCTGCCATTTCTTGACAGATAGCTGAACTAGAACTGTTTTGAATTTTGTTCTGCATCCTGACAGCAGAAAAAAATACTAGTTTCATAAGCATACACGATCACATATCATGACATTACTTTGGACCCATTTGCATTGAATAGATTTTATATTCTCAAACTAACAGCAGTGCCTATAGGATGTCATTCCATACAGGCGTGACATGCTGGAGTGATGCTTCTATGCAAATGTTGTTGATCATTAGGTCACTTTAAGAATGTTTACATATCTCACATTACTCATCTCATATGTATATACTGTATACTGTATCCTTCACTATCTATTCTTTACTATGTGTTGCATCGAAGCCGCTCTGTCACTGCTCATCCATATATTTTATACTTATATATTCTCATCCCATTCTTTTACTAGATTGTGGGTATTAGGTTTTGTTGTGGAATTGTTAGATATTACCTGTTAGATACTGCTGAACTGTCGGATCTAGAAGCATAAGCATTTCGCTACACTCGCAATAACATCTGTTAACCATGTGTACGTAACCAATACCATTTGATTTGAGTTGATTAGGTCCCAAATGGAAGGCAAAAAGATTGCCATCTGTACAGTAGCACCATAGTCTCCGAAACAAGTTCAATAACTCAATGCAGGCACACACTCCTATTGAATATGCATTCACCTGTATTGTGTGTAGGCCTATACCATCTTAATTTACTCAGTTAACGAAGAGATTTACCATTCAAATAAAATGTTATGTAGTTGTCAGAAGGGCTTGGTGTAGTAGTGCAAAAAAGTCAGGCGCAGGACAGCAGAGATGAGCAACACAACGTAGTTTACTCAAAATATTTACAAAGTAGAACAAATACCAAGCCCACCAAATGGACTGGCATAAATTGGAACAATAACGCACACAAACATCGGGAAAACAGAGGGTTAAATAATGAACATGTAAATGCGGAATTGAAACCAGGTGTGTATAAAACAAAGACAAAACAAATGGAAAATGAAAAGTGGATCGGCAATGGCTAGAAAGCCGGTGACGTCAAACGCCGAACACCGCCCGAACAAGGAGAGGAACCGACTTCGGCGGACGTTGTGACAGTAGTTAAATTGGTAAAAACAGTCATTTATTGTTTGATTTAAAAATTGATGCATTAACGCATACATGGCTGATTCTGGGACATTTTGTCATCAAAATGTTAAAATGTAATGACATTGAATATTAACCTAAAATATCATCCATCAGCTTCCCCGACCCCAAAAAACTGGTATCGGCATCAGCTCAAAAAAATACATATCGGTCATTCTCTAGTTTGAATCGTAAAGGACAGTCCATAAGCACAGACAAAGGATATCAAGGATCAGGAAAGACTGTGTTCTCCACTCTCATAAAACGTTTTAGAAACAGGCTCAGTGTTGTTATCCTTGCAAGGGGAGGGAGCATGGAGTTTTGAAAACAATGGTGACAATAATTTTGACATCTATCTTTTTGAGAGTTTGTTTTATTACTTGTTAAACAAAATCTCTTTCTCTGACCAATTTTGTTAGTATAAAATAATATACTTTTCTAATTTTGGAGCATACAATATAGCTCGGTATTTGAATGATTTATTTTATAAAAAAATTTGGTCATCTTTATCAAGGGTGCCAACAATTTCAGTAAAATCCATTAACTATCCCTTTATAGTTTTAGGTATTGCATGTTCATTTCCCATTCAGTGCACCACTCATCACAGTTTGTGACTACATTACCAACAGCCAGGGTGTGAAAAAAAACACTCCTTAAGCATTTCAACCAAGAAGAATCAAAGTGGAGTTGTTTCTTCCAAAGTGGGTATTTTTCTACCAATGAGTAGTAATTAGAAAACTGTCTGTCAAATCCTGAAGAGAAAAGATCGGACATAATCTACTCCTGAGCATTATTATTAGTTAGCGGGTGAGAATGGAGGGGAAAAACACAAGCTGAATAGGAACACTTATCACTGTTTTTCCCTCGTCTTCAAATTGCTTGATGATAAGTGTGGTTAGCGCTGTTGCCGTCTCTCTAACATCTTTTTATTTTATTTCTCCACTTATGTTAATGGATTTAAATCTCCATAAGATAGCCTCTGATACAACCAACTGCGAATGACAACTCTTCGGAGGGTTTGATCAGGGGAGAAATGACACACAGCGTGTACAAGGCAAGCAGGTACAAGCTCCGCAAATCCATTAGAGACGCAAAAGACAATACAGACTCAAACTTGAATTTATGTTCGACAACTCAGACTCAACTCAGACACAACTCAGACTCACTATTCACACAGCTCTAACACATCTGGACAAGAGGAACACCTATGTGAGAATGCTGTTCATTGACTACAGTTTAGCATACAACACTATTGTTTCCTCCAAGCTCATCACCAATCTCAGAGCCCTGGGTCTGGACACCACCCTCTGCAACTGGATCCTGGAGTTCTTGATGGGCAGACAACAGGCTGTGAGGATTGACTCGTAACACAGGGCCCCCCCCAGAGGTGTGTCCTCAGCCCTCTGCTGTACTCCCTGTTCTCCCACGACTGCGTGGCTTTGCATGACATCAACTCCATTATCAAGTTCGCTGACGACACCAATGATGTAGGCCTGATAACCAACAATGCCGAGCCTATAGGGAGGAGGTAAGTGAACTGGCATTGTGGTGCCAGGACAACAGCCTCTCCCTCAACTTCAGCAAAACAAAATAGTTTGCTTGCCTTGCTTTAGACAACTTTACAGTGTCAGTCAACGGCAAAAGCGTGATTGGACCCTGGCTCAATCATGGTTAGCTTACACAGCCCTGAGAGATGCGTGTCAGTCAATGTTACTTAGAGCAGGAAAGAGATTACTTTTGCCCTCTACGTCGGATCAGGATTGGGTGTATTTTCCCTCAATACTAGAACAGGTTGTTTTTGGACTCAGCGTGACAGAACTGTGTGTGGTTCAATCACGGTTACAACTCTGAGAGATGAGTGTCAAGTAATGTAATTTAGAAAGTGTAAAGGGATGTTTTAGCCCTCAATGTTTGATCAGAAGGGGTGTTTTTTCCCTCTATAGTAAAACGCAAAAGACATGGAAGGATTGTTTTTGCCCTTAATGTGGCCTGTGCGTGATTGAACCAGGCTGAGTGTCAATCAAGAGTGTCAGTCAAGGTCATTTAGAACGTTGAGGGAATGTTTTTCTAAATGATAGAACATGATGGACATATGAGATGTGTTTTGTTTAACTAGGCAAGTCATTCAAGAAAAAAATCTTATTAACAATGACAGCCTTTCCCGGCCAAACCCTAACCCGGACGACGCTGGGCCAATTGTACGCCGCCCTAGGGGACTCCCAATCACGGCCGGTTGTGATACAGCCCGGAATCTAACCAGGGTCTGTAGTATATGATGCTGTGGTAGTGAACTTACCTCTTCCTGTGCTGTAATGCTGTAACTTGTCGCTGTACACCGCTTCCTTGGTGTACGCCCGTTTCCTGAACACAAATCAGAGATAGAGAAAGAAAAGTTTTATTTTGTGTAATATAATTTTTTTTTAAATACAACTTTAGGATGAAAGGAGGAGTAAAGAGGAATCATTAAATCTGTCTCGGAGTCTCACTAACCAAGGCCTGAAAGCGACCGGTCTGAAACTGAATCCGTGGCTTAGGGTTAGAGTTAGCTGCAGCGACAAATGAAGTGTAATGAGAATGAGCTGTTTTTTAATTAGAGATGTGATAACATCTCTGTAGCTTTTCATCAGTCTTCCTAACCCTCTCCTCTGCTCTTACAGTCATCAAAGACCCTGTCGTGTCTGATAGGGCACTGTGATACTAACTGGTAGCATACTGGACTGCTGCAAATTCTAAACTCAACTTAAATGTTTCTGAAGAGAGGAGGTGGGGGAAAGTAGAGTGGTGTTGTAACACACTTTTGAGAATGAAATTGGTTTGAGTCAGTTAACTCAGGTCAACTCAGCGTGAACGCTTTGGTCCACATGTGAAATGGATGATTCATAGAGAAATGTACTCATAATACAGATACTGAACAGTTACAGAGCCTTCACAAAGTATTCACACCCCTTTACTTATTCCACATTTTGTTGTGTTACAGTTTAAATTCAAAATTGATTAGATATATGTTTCTTCTCACCCATCTATACACAATACCCCATAATGACAAAGCAAAAACATGTTTCTAGAAAGGTTTTGCACATTTATTGAAAATGAAATACAGAAATATTTAATTTACATAAGTAGTCACACCCCTGAGTCAAAACATGTTAGAATCACCTTTGGCAGCGATTACAGCTGTGAGTCTTTCTGGGTATGTCTCTAAGAGCTTTGCACACCTGGATTGTACAATATTTTCAAATTATTAAAAAAATATATTATTCAAGCTCTGTCAAATTGGTTGTTGATCATTGCTAGACAGCCAGTCTTGCCAAAGATTTTAAAGCCGATTTAAGCCAAAACTGTAACTACGCCACTCAGGATTAATCAATGTCATCTTGGTAACCAACTCCATTGTATATTTGGCCTTGTGTTTTAGGTTATTGTCCTGCTGAAAGGGGGATTTGTCTCCAAGTGTCTGTTGGAAAGTACATGTAAGGCTGTAAGAAGACTATCCAAGAGGAACATATAGTCAATCACAGCACAACGACTTTTAAAATACTAACAGCTGATGGCATTACAAAAACTGCATTACTTTTCATGTTTCAGTTCTATCTGCATACAATAGACAATACGAAATCCATTGTTTTTTATGATTCAGTTTCCTTTAACTGTAAACCACACTACATTTTTTGGTTGAGTGTCGAATGTGTGCATTTTTGGCAACATACTATCTAAAAGTGAATGAGTCATCTTTACTTTATAGAATGTACAGTAGAAAAAATGTGTAAGTGACAGAATTGCTGCAGTAAAAACTTTATTAGTAACATGAAATTGCTGCCAGTGATCAACAAAAAAATCCAACATACATGGCCTTTGGTTCCAAATGTGTAAAAATAAAACACAATTACAGTAAAAAAGCCACAGAAGGGAAAAAACACAAAAATGCACTGTCCTGTTCTAATCTATACGATCTTCAGCATTTGGCCACATGTTCTTGTCCACATCACATCTTATGTCGTCTCTGTCGCTATGCACCTTTCATAGAAACATTTGGCAATCCTTATCCACCCCTGGCAGTCTTCAGCTGAGATGTCTCTGAAGCCGGCATCCATTGCATCCAGGAGGGACATTTGGTCATGTGGCCGATGATCATACACTTTCCATCTCCAGGCAGAAAATAATTCCTTAATGGGGTTGAGGAAAGGTGAGTGGCGGGGAGGAAAAGCGAAACCATTCTTGGATGGGCTGTAAACCAGTTTGCAATCACAAATGTGCTCATGTTTCCTCCCAGCTGTTCCCTTTCTGCTTCTGGACCAGCTGTTGGTGGAGGTCATCTAAAAACAGAAGAAGGCGCTCAGTGTTGTAGGGACCAATCTGGGACCAAACCAGCACTCCAGATTGCAGCACACATTGTGATATTTGCTCCTCTCTGACCCGGCACATCAACGGTGGCCCTTTTCCCGATGACGTTTCTTCCCGGCCTACGTGTTTTTCCTAGGTTAAACCCTGCCTCGTCTACATAAATTATTTAATGTGGGGTCTGATTAGCCTCCAACTCCATGAAAGAAATCAAACACAGTATGCATAAATGCTTTTTAGTATGTCATACTGTATATATATATATTTACCTTTATTTTACTAGGCAAGTCAGTTAAGAACAAATTATTTTCAATGACGGCCGAGGAACAGTAGGGTAACTGCATGTTCAGGGGCAGAACAACAGATTTGTACCTTGTCAGCTCGGGGATTTGAACTTGCAACCTTTACGGTTACTAGTCCAACGCTCTAACCACTAGGCTACCCTGCCGCTCCAAATACTGTAACTCATGTTTACATGTAGAGTAGCATAGTGTAAAACTCACTATAGAAGGAGACATATTGAATAGACATTATACCTGGACGTATTGGTGCCAGCGTTCCTTGACCCGTTCACTGTTCCTTTCAAAAGGAACTGTGTACAACTGTTTCATTCGAACTCTGTGTTTGGTCAGAGTCCGAGCAATGATAGTCAGGCTGATGCTTTCCACATTGTGAAATACCAGGTTGTCCTCTACAATTCTGGTCTGAATTTCTCCCCGTTTTATTGCATTGTCAGCAATGACCAATCCTACAATGGCATGCTCTTGGTCTTCACTGAGGAGCTTCTCCCAGAGGGAGGAAGACATTGCATCCCTTAGAGGAACAAAAATACAACATATGTATTTGCAAATGGCTGCTGGCCTACAATTACTGTGGGCCATAGCAACAGTAATGATAGAAGAAGCCCTTGTGAAATGCATTACATACCTGTTGGTTTGTTGAAAATTCCGGATAATGGAAGCCACAGTTGACCATCTGAGATTAGGCTGGACTCTTTCACCAGCCTTTCTCAGTGATAGACCATGGTGTATCACATGGTCTATGATGGTGGCTCTTATTTCATCAGTGACAGCAGCTCTTACTCTCCTTTGAACACCACCACGCATTCTTACTCCTCTCCCCCTACCACTCCTTCTCCCTTGTACTGGTCTAACTACTCCTCTCCCTGGTCCAACTACTCATCTCCCTGGTCCAACTACTCCTCTCCCTGGTCCAACTACTCCTCTCCCTACTCCTCTCCCTGGTCCAATACCTAGGTGTTCACATTAAGCATCTCCAATCCAAAATTAAATCTAGAATCGGCTTCCTATTTCGCAACAAAGCATCCTTCACTCATGCTGCCAAACATACCCTCGTAAAACTGACCATCCTACCGAACCTCGATGATGTCAATTATAAAATAGCCTCCAACACTCTACTCAATAAATTGGATGCAGTCTACCACAGTTCCATCCGTTTTGTCACCAAAGCCCCATATACTCCCCACCACTGCGACATGTACACTGTTGTTGGCTGGCCCTCGCTTCATACTCGTCGCCAAACCCTCTGGCTCCAGGTCATCTACAAGTCTTTGCTAGGTAAAGCCCCGCCTTATCTTAGCTCACTGGTCACCATAGCAGCACCCACCCGTAGCACGCGCTCCAGCCGGTATATCTCACTGGTCACCCCCAAAGGCAGTTCCTCCTTTGGCCGCCTTTCCTTCCAGTTCTCTGCTGCCAATGACTGGAACGAACTGCAAAGATCACTGAAGCTGGTTACTCATATATCCCTCACTAGCTTTAAGCACCAGCTGTCAGAGCAGCTCACAGATCACTGCACCTGTAGATAGCCCATCTGTAAACAGCCCATCCAACTACCTCATCCCCATACTGTATTTATTTATTTATCTTGCTCCTTTGCACCCCAGTATCTCTACTTGCACATTCATCTTCTGCACGTCTACCATTCCAGTGTTTAATTGCTATATTGTAATTATTTCGCCACCATGGCCTATTTATTGCCCTACCTCCCTTATCTTACCTCATTTGCACTCACTGTATATTGACTTTTTTTTTTTTTCTACTGTATTATTGACAGTATGTTTGTTTATTTCATGTGTAACTCTGTGTTGTTATATGTGTCAAACTGCTGTGCTTTATCTTGGCCAGGTCGCAGTTGTAAATGAGAACTTGTTCTTAACTAGCCTACCTGGTTAAATAAAGGTGAAATAAAAAAAATACAAAAATAAAGCTTCCTCTCCCTTGTCCAGACATTATGTTTTCTCTCTCTGCTCCTCTGTGTTGTTCTGTATCCACACTGAACAAAATCAATCCAAAGAGTCCCCTTTTTACTGTGTATGTCCATGTAATTGTATGTCTCCGATTGAGATTGGAATCAGCTGTGGTTGGTCTATTTTACACAACTTACAGTAAATCAGCTATTTCTCAATGTTTCAATGGTCTGTTCATTCAAAATGCTTATCAGCTGTTTCAATATAGCTTTTGAGCTGCTGTTGTTGCAGAATTAGAGGCTTTATAATATATTTAAGGTTTTAAACATAAGTCGTCATTTCTGGCATGCTGTTTGTACAAGCATTTGTAAATTAGACAAGAAAGATCCATAATTTTGGTATTGGGTAAGCTTGTATGTAAAGAAAATGTAAGCATTTTAGAAACGTGTAAATTGACTGCATATTTATTCTGTGAAAACAACATGAATTGTGTTAATGGTATGGTCCACAACAGACGGATGTTGTGAAAATGTGACTACAAATTGGACAAAAGGATGTTAGCGATTGTAAATAAAAAACTGTAACTGACTTAGTTAAATAAAGATTAAATAAAAATGTAATTAAATGTATAATATTTTTATTCGGTACAGGCTTCCTTCTTTTCCGTCTCCAAAGTGTAATCGACTGAGGGACCTTACAGATACTTGTAAGTGTGGGGCACAGAGATGAGGTAGTCATTAACCTCTTCCAGCTAGGGTCCCATTTTCCGAATTTTCGCCTGTCTGACGTGCCCAAAGTTAAATGCCTACCACTCATGGCCAGAAACTAGGATATTTACATATTTAGTACTATTGGATAGGAAACACTCTGAAGTTTATAAAACCATTAAGATATAGTCTGTGGCTATTCCAGAACAGATTTAGCAGGCAAAAACCAGAGAAATTTCTGTCCGGAATTTATTTTTCTTTGGCTCTCCTCTCATTTTGAAGCCCATGTAATATTTTTCTATGGGGAATAGGACCGAGGTTGCAGTACTTATGGCTTCCACTAGATGTCAACAGTCTCTGGAAAGGGTATGGAGGAAAAAGCTCTGACCAGATCCTTAGAGAGAGAGAATTACTACGGGTAGGGAAAATAGGTAAACAGGCGTGCACGTTCACGAGAACGTGAAGCGCGCCCAGCGACCAACTTTCTTTTCGTCTTTTAACGTTTCACTTACCGTTCTTGTAAAATATGATCGCTATTATTCATAAAAGAATACATAAGGATGCATTATTAATGATATTTGATTTGTTTGTGAAAAGATGAGAGGTATAATTTGAACGCGATCCCTTCACTGTAAAGCGGGCGAGTAGACTGACAATGCTTGGTGGAGTAGCTGAACGTAACGTGCCAAAAACAACGGATATTTATGGATATAATTATTTACTTTTTCTAACAAAAGAACCATGGATTATCTTGTTTGGACACTTGGGAAGACCTCAGAAGAAGTTATTTGAAAGGTAAGCGATTTATATTAGCTGTGATATGGATATTTTGAGAACCGAGCTGGATATGAATTTATGCTAATGTGGAAAATATGTGAGGTACTAGCCTCAAACAATCAAATGTAGTGCTTTCGCCGTAAAGCCTTTTTAAAATCTGACAACGCAGTGATATTGCCAAGAAGCAGAGCTTTTGATGGCTATGCAACACTATAAAACACTTGTATATCGAAGTTAAATATTACGAATATGTATTACGAATATGTATTTTGAATTTGGCGCGTTATGTTTGCTCTGAAAACGATCCCGCTAAAGGGATCGGCGCGCTAAGAGGTTAAAAAATCATGTTAAACACTATTATTGCACACAGAGTGAGTACATGTAAGGCTGTAAGACAACAAAATGTGGAAAAAGTCAAGGGGTGTGAATACTTTCTGAAGGCACTGTATTTTCATGTTTACTTTGTTTACCTTCTGCTGGCTATGTGTGTAGGTATGTACAGTTGAAGTCAGAAGTTTACATACACTTAGGTTGGAGTCAATAAAACTTGTTTTTCAACCACTCCACAAATTTCTTGTTAACTTCTGAGGGAGCGGCTGCCGAGGAGACGGTTTTGGAGAGTCTGGCGTGCCCAAAGTAAAATGCCTGCCATTCAGGCCCAGAAAATAGGATATGCACATAATTAGTACTATTGGATAGGAAACACTCTGAAGTTTCTAAAAGTGTTAAAATAATATATGTGAGTATAACAGAAGTGATATAGCAGGCGAAAACCCAAGGAAAATCTATACGGATTTGCAGATTTTTTTGTAAATGACCTTTTTCTCCATTGTGCCTATTCATTTCTCTGTTATGTAGGACTGAGACTGCAGTACCTATGGCTTCCACAGGATGTCAACAGTCTTTAGACAAGGTTTCAAAACAATAGGGCTAAAGGGAACCGTATAGAAGCAGATTTACTGAAGGAAGTGGAAATGAGAAATACTTTTTCCGGTCACGAGAACGAGAGCGCGCCTCACTTTATTTTCCTTTCTTATCAGTCAGACTACAATCCTGTTGAAATATTATAGTAAATATACATAATATGATACCTAAGGAAACATAAAAAATTATGTTTGATTTGTTTGGAGAAATATGATAGGTATAATTTGAACGCGTTCTCTTCACGGTTCTATGGGCGACTCAACGGTGATTTTATGAACATAATGCGCAAACCAAATGGAGATTTACGGATATAATAAATTACTTTTTCTAACAAAAGAAGCATGGATTGTCTTCGTTGGACACTTGGGAAGCCCTCAGCAGAAGCTCATCAAAGGTAAGCGATTTTGTATTAGCGATTTTATGCGTTTTGTGAGACCCGCGTTGGTTATGGATTTATGCTAATGTATAAAATATGAGAGGGGCTATCCTCAAACAATCAAATGTTGTGATTTCGCAGTAAAGCCTTTTTGAAATCTGACAACGCTGTGATATTGCCAAGAATCAGAGCTTTTGATGACTATGCAACACTTGTATATTGATGAATGTTTAATAATTCAACTTTTGGATTTTGAATTTGGCGCCTTACATTTCACCGGGTAGTGTCGGGAGTGGGGCGCTAGCTGCTCCCTAAGTAGTTAACAAACTATAGTTTTGGCAAGTCGTTGAGTACATCTACTTTGTGCATGACACAAGTAGTTTTTCCAACAATTGTTTACAGACAGGCTATTTCACTTATAATTCACTGTATCACAATTCCAGTGGGTCAGAGGTTTACATACACTAAGTTGACTGTGCCTTTAAACAGCTTGGAGAATTCCAGAAAATTATGTCATGGCATCAGAAGCTTCTGATAGCCTAATTGACATAATTTGAGTCAATTGGAGGTGTACCTGTGGATGTTTTTCAAGGCCTAGCTTCAAACTCAGTGCCTCTTTGCTTGACATCATAGGAAAATCAAAAGATATCAGCCAAGACTTCAGAAAAAAAATTGTAGACCACCACAAGTCTGGTTCATCCTTGGGAGCAATTTCCAAATGCCTGAAGGTACCACGTTCATCTGTACAAATAATAGTACGCAAGTATAAACACCATGAGACCATGCAGCCGCCATACCGCTCAGGAAGGAGACACGTTCTGTATCCTAGAGATGAACGTACTTTGTTGTTAAAAGTGCAAATCAATCCCAGAACTATTAGCAAAGGACCTTGTGAAGATGCTGGAGGAAACAGGTACAAAAGTATCTATATCCACAGTAAAACGAGTCCTATATTGACATAACCTGAAAGGCCGCTCAGCAAGGAAGAAGCCACTGCTCCAAAACCGCCATAAAAAAGCTAGACTACAGTTTGCAACTGCACATGGGGACAAAGATCATACTTTTTGGAGAAATGTCCTCTGGTCTGATGAAACAAGAATATAACTATTTGGCCCTAATGACCATCCTTATGTTTGGAGGAAAAAGGGGGAGGCTTGCAAGCCAAAGAACACCATCCCAACCATGAAGCACGGGGGTGGCAGCATCATGTTGTGTGGGTGCTTTGCTGCAGGAGGGATTGGTGCTCTTCAAAAAATAGATGACATCATGAGGTAGGAAAATTATGTGGATATATTGAAGCAACGTCTCAAGACATCAGTCAGGAAGTTAAAGCTTGGTCACAAATGGGTCTTCCAAATGGACATTGACCCCAAGCATACTTCCAAAGTTGTGGCAAAATGGCTTAAGGACAACAAAGTCAAGGTATTGGAGTGGCCATCACAAAGCCCTGACCTCAATGCTATAGACAATTTGTGGGCAGAACTGAAAAAGCGTGTGAGAGCAAGGAGGCCTACAAATCTGACTCTGTTACACCAGCTCTGTCAGGAGGAATGGGCCAAAATTCACCCAACTAATTGTGGGAAGCTTGTGGAACGCTACCCGAAACGTTTGACCCAAGTTAAACATTTTAAAGGCAAATACTAATTGAGTGTATGTAAACTTCTGACCCACTGGGAATGTGACGAAATAAATAAAAGCTGAAATAATCATTCTCTCTACATTTCACATTCTTAAAATAAAGTGGTGTTCCTAACTGACCTAACACAGTGAATTTTTACTAGGATTAAATGTCAGGAATTGTGAAAAACTGAGTTTAAATGTATTTGGCTAAGGTGTATGTAAACTTCCGACTTCAACTGTATGTGAAAGTCCTACAGACAGGCTCCATTGCCTGCCTGTTTGTCTGTGTCTGCTAACGGTTGGGTAAGTGTGTGTGTGTGTGTGTGTGTGTGTGTGTGTGTGTGTGTGTGTGTGTGTGTGTGTGTGTGTGTGTGTGTGTGTGTGTGTGTGTGTGTGTGTGTGTGTGTGTGTGTGTGTGTGTGTGTGTGTAAGGTGTTTGTATGTAAGGTGTGTGCGTGCATGTGTGACCCGTTGGACCATAAACACAGCCATGGACCATAAACACAGCCATGGTGGACATGTTTAACGTACAGTACCTGCTGCAGACGATTGAGATGGCCACTAGAGAGACGATGAACACCAATCCTGCTGCAGCCGAGCCAGCAATCAGAGGAAGCTGCTCCCTCAACTCTGATTTATAGTCATCTACATAGACAGAGAGAGGGAGAGAGAGAGAGAGAGAGAGGGTATTGTGTAACACAGAGAATAATGTGGAAGGGGGATAGAGAGAAAAGAGGGGAGGGAACAGAAAGAACAGCAAGCATGGTTACTTCAGGTGTACTTGACGATAAAGACAACATGTAGATGCCTCAGCTCTAAAGTGTTGAGCTAAACACATTTAGACAGGAATTGAAGTAAAGCCGTGCTGACCGTCACCTGTATAGTTCTATAAGAGAGAGAGAGAGAGAGAGAGAGAGAGAGAGAGAGAGAGAGAGAGAGAGAGAAAATGATCAATAGAAAGAGAGAGAAAGTATTTCAGTGTTTCTGTTGCCATACCTAATCTCCCTATCACAGTCTGACAGACACAAAGGAACACCTTGGAATTTCTACTGGGGGTGTTCAAACACAAGCTGCTCTTCGACAGTCAAAAATACAGCTAAAAGTTAGCAACGAAAGGAGGAATTGTGTCACGAGTTCAGAGGGTAGCCTAAATAACTTCTAAAGACACACTAAACTGCCACAGTCCTGTCTCATGTCCTTAAGCAAGATTTAGCATGCTGCGGGCAAACTGACAGCAATGGGATTCAAGTGAAAAAGGATAAGAAAGAATAATTATTTTGTGCGGTGATATAGTAGCTTAAATATCGTCAAAATAATAAGCTAGTACTCATAGCACACTTGATAGTTTGAATTATTGTCCTACTATTTTGTTCCCTGTAAAGGGTGAGTGTGCTATTTCTTTGTGAAGCTATATTCAGTCTCTTAAACTCAGACAGGTGAAAATGGTGATTGGCTTGAAGAATCAGAATCAACTGTCTGAGTGCTATAGCTAGCAGTAAATAACAGCACATTGCAATCAGTCAGGTATCAACACCTGACTGTGGAGAATAGGACTCCTCACTGACAAGCTGTAACCACACACACCCTTTACTGATGAAAGGCCAATCATCTCCTCCTCATTGCACCTGTCAATCAAATGGTTTTGGGAGGGGTTGGGTGGGGAGGGTGGGGGGGCAGTTGAGGGGTGTGGGGTGAAGAGACCTGGGGGATGTGTGTAAACATGTGATGACAGACAGAAAAGAGGGATTGTCGACTGTGAGAGGAGAGGAAAGGAAGAGGGAGAAGAATCAGAGGGGAGTGAGGGAGAGAGAAGGAGGGAGGGAGGAGGGCCAGAGGTGGGTAGACAGTGATGGAGAATGGGATGAGATGGGTTGTGCAGGAGAGAGGAGGTGGGGGAGGGAGATGTGGGGAGGACAGGGGAGGCAGGCACTATGGAGGGTGAGGCACACAGGGGTTGACAGAGGATCGGATAGTTGGGAGAGGGACATAGGATGGGGAAGGCAGGGAGGAAGGGTGAGGAGGGGGTGATGGACATAGGGGATGGGAAAGTCAGGAAGGGAGGGTAAAGGACATTGGATGGGGGAGGTAGGGAGAGGGTGTGAGGATAGGGTGATGGAAATAGGGGATGGGGAGGCAGCGAGGGAGGGTGAGGAGGGGTTGGGAGATGGAAATAGGGGATGGTGGAGGCAGGGAGGGAGGGTGAGGAGGGGGTGGGTGAGGGACATAGGGGATGGGGGAGGGAGGGGTAGGGTGTGATGGGTCCCTCTGTTCCTCCTTCACCGGGTGCTAATTGTCTCCATAAATGTCGTGCTGTGGCAGCAAGCCAGAGGATGTACCGTCAGCTGGTCCTCATGCTGTCTGGCGTGTGTGGTGTGTGTGGGTGTGCGTGTGTATGTGCATGCGTTGGGTAAATACTAATCAGAGCGTGAGGAAGAGGGAGGAGAGGGCTTTGCTGCTACATCTGCTCTGCACAGGTAACTACAGATGATGATGGAGATCCTCATCATCATCACTGAAACTGTATAACAGAACAGGTTGTTTATATGACTGATAATCACCTTGACCATACAATAGCCTCCTATTGGAGGGAAGGAAGGACAGAGGAAAATAAGGATGGAGGGGTGGGGGATAGAGAGAAGGAAGATTAGGAGGAGGTGTGGTATTTGTGATGTCAAATGGAGATTTTCTCTTAGATGCGGATCATGGATAAGAAGATCAGTTTAGTGTTTAACCCCCCAATGGTCAGGGTTAGGGCTGTGGCGGTCATGACATTTTGTCAGATGGTAATTGGTATGCAAATGATTGCCGGTCTCACAGTAGTTGACCTGCTAATTAACATAAACATGCTTAGCCGCCTTTCGAACTTCAACATTTTCAAAAGTTGAATAAGTCCATTTAATATAGCTTCATCCATTATTTATTTTTTTATTTAAAATAAAATAAAATCAAAGTTTATTTGTCACGTGCGCCGAATACAACAAGTGTAGACCTTACAGTGAAATGCTTACTTACAGGCTCCAACCAACAGTGCAAAAAGGGTATTAGGTGAATAATAGGTAAGTAAAGAAATAAACAGTAGCAAGGCTATATACAGTAGCGAGGCTGTAAAAGTAGCGAGGCTATAAAAGTATAAAAGGCACAATGCAAAAAGTCTGGATAGCCATTTGATTACATGTTCAGGAGTCTTATGGCTTGGGGGTAAAAAACTGTTGAGAAGCCTTTTTGTCCTAGACTTGGCACTCCGGTACCGCTTGCCATGCGGTAGTAGAGAGAACAGTCTATGACTGGGGTGGCTGGGGTCTTTGACAATTTTTAGGGCCTTCCTCTGACACCGCCTGGTGTAGAGGTCCTGGATGGCAGGCAGCTTAGCCCCAGTGATGTACTGGGCCGTACGCACTACCCTCTGTAGTGCCTTGCTGTAAGAAGCGGAGCAATTTCCGTACCAGGCAGTGATGCAACCAGTCAGGATGCTATCGATGTTGCATGATGAAACTCTATACAGATGATTTGGAAAAAGTCGCAAAAAAATGCATGCGTTCTGATCCTTGCGCTTCCAGCGGAAAGAGAGAGACAATTGCATTGTTGCTATGCTTGTCTAGCAAGAAAGTTGGGGGATATCTAATCAATGGAAGAATTAAAAGTGAAATTAGAAAGAAAGGCTACAACGACCAAAAGCCAACAGGTAGGCTGCTATTTCCGCTATGACCTGAATGGAGTTATGTATAGGACTAGTTAGATAGCTTCTCTCGGTTTGATGCAGTCAGGATGGGTACTATGTAAGGATGATAAATAACTAACAAGAAGTTAGTCTAGCACAAGATAACAGTGGTTGCGGTCTCTCCCTCCAGTACTCTGAGCCTCCCTTGTCTTACATATTCACACACCATACAGTCTCCGCTCCCTAATAGCCTACAGCTGCTCGCTCTTTGCATCTCTCTCTCTCCCCGTTTATCCATGGCTCCAGTTTAATAAAGTAGCAAACGAATTGGCTTTTCTGCTGCTTCCTTCACTCGGATTGGACCAGTTGTCCTTTCAGAACAAGTTTAACAAATGTATGCATATTGGGTCCAGGGCTTTCCCGTGTCCATTTCGGAACGGGAACTCTAACTCCCATCACTATTTGTCCTCATCATTCAGATTATTCAAATTTAATCATGAGGTATTTCGAGAGTGAATAGAGGGCATTTAGTAAGCTTGGTAAACTACCCATCAGTGCCATTCATTTGCACTGTTTTGGATTGGGATTACCGTGACCAACAGTCATAGGGAATGTGACTGCGGTCATGACTCGTGACTGTCGGTGTAGTGGTAATACGGTCACCACGACAGCCCTAGTTAGGGTTAGGATTCAGAGATGGTAAGCTGATCCTAGATCTGTGCCTCAAAGGGTAACTTCTACTGGAGTGTTGTAAATCATCTGACAGCATATTGCACAGGAAAGAAGACGTATGCTGTGTTTATGAAATACAGTACGCCCACACACGAACACCTGGACCCAAACTCACACACCAGTGTAGCAGGTGTTGCGCCCCCCTGAACAATCCAACCCCCGGTGGCAAATAATTAATCACATCAGCCACTAATCACAGCTAAGCATTCTGGGATAGCTGCTCAGCAACAGACGGGCTCAATGAAGAACCAATTAGCTAAGCAGTTTGGATCAAGCACAGTCAGTTACACACAAGAAGAGACACTCAAAACCAACATTCTCAACTCTCATATAGACACACAATCTCATACATTATGAAACATTCACAAACATGTTGTGACAGTGATCCACACTCTCCACTGTCACATTCACAATCCCTCTACCGTCCTGGTCTCTATCCACACACTCTCTCACTCTCTCTTTCTCTCACACACACACAAACTAACACACACAGCTCCACACCACCATGCCCCACCATCTCTCCTCGCCTCCTCTCCTCCCCTCCTCCCCTTGGCTTATTGCATGGTCCTTACCATCTGTGAGGGTTTGGAAGCACATCTTGCCACTGTATTTGCCAAAGCCAGCCACAGTCCTGGCCCGCACCTGCACGACGTAGACAGTGCCCGGCCGGAGGCCCTCCACGCGGGCTGTGTTGGTCTCACTGCGCACCATGGTGGAATTAATCTCTGCATGGTCCTGGAGGAGGACAGGGGAGAGAGAGAGAGACCAGATGAATGTTGCAGAGAGACAGAGCAGATCATGTGTATAATCCAGGATGGGACAAAATGGAGGAGAGACAGAGAGGAAGAGACCAGGGGCTGTATGTCTCGCAGGTTAGCCTTTTTCGTCATGAATCTTGTTTTGGAGGCAGCTCAGAGTGGTCACTAGCTGGCACAGCCACAAAGTCATAACATATACACATTTTTGTTTTAATGAATATTTACAATATAGCCAATTTTGACTTTGCAGCTGGCCTATCTAAGGGGAAGACACTCAGTTCTGCCTCCAGGACAAGACAATAAACGTCAACCAGCATACGTCTAAAGCGGTGGTTTCTTTAACCATGAAATCTGGGTTGTGTGTACTGTATCAAACTTCTCATAGTAGGAGTGCTGATATAAAGCCACTTACCTTCTAGAGCACAATTAATTAGATGAAATGGAAAGGGGGGGCTGATCCTAGATCAGAACTGGGAGATCTGAGATGCATTATACGGACCACGATTAGCATTTAAAGAAACCGTTGTATTATCTCCCCTATGCTGCGGAAGTATTCAGCAACCAACAGTTAGTAACGTTGGCTGCCTTTGCCACAACAGAGGTAACACTGGCATTTTATTCTATTTTTTTGTTTAGCCAACACTCTTATCCACAGTGACTCACATGGCATGAGAGGAGAGAAAGGATCCCACTGGGCACAGACATCAATTCAACGTCTATTCCACATTGGTTCAAAGTAATTTCATTGAAATGACGTGGAAACAACGTTGATTCAATCAATGTGTGCCCAGTGGGATAGAAAGGATTGCTATTCCAAAAAAAGGCATTACTTTGCTAGTTGGAGCAATAAAAAACAGTTGATAGAGGGAGCTTATGTGTTGTGTAACAGCCTCCTCCTCCATAGAAACCTGAAAAGTTCAGATGAGTCATATGCAATTTGGATGCACTAATGGGCCTATTCAACACAATGGCACCAAAGTGTTCTCTAGCTGCTGTTGATCTCTTTCTATGAGAGAACGGTCACTTTGTAATCCCCTTGTCCTTGACAGGCTTACGTAACTGTTATGACCACAGATGGAAACTTTAATGCTGGGGTTGAATGACAGTATGTATTGTTAAAGAGCCACAGAACACTCCGATTGGCATGTGTTTTTCTGTTGCTCATTAGAAAACGAGATTTCAGTCTTGGAGGTGTGTTTCCTGACCGATTCAGCTTGGTTAATGATGTTTGTCCCCCATGAGACACTGTAGACGCGGAAGCATATTTCACTTCCTCAAAATACCCAGAATGAATCCAAGATAACTCAAGAAATGTATAATTCATTTTGACATTTTTGCCAAGGATGTTTTAGTTGCGCAATTTTACATCTAACTACCGTGCGTGGTGCAGTAGTTCTCAAGTAAAAAAATGCATGACGTGTTGTCTTATGTAAACAGTCGGAGCTACTGAGCAGGTCTGCCTCACTGTCTATGCTATTGTATAGAGAGCAATCTCCGCAGCTGTTCACCCCATGTTAGTGGTGTCATGACGTGGCCCTTCTTGGTTATAGCTAGTGGCTTCCCCCTCTCTCTCTCTCTCTCCTACACCCAGGTTCTGTTATCTCAGGTCGTAAATTCCTGGAGGAGACTCTCTCCCCCTGGCCATGCAGAAAGAGACACATAGAGAGAACAAAGGATTTTACATGGCAAACTCCTAAATCCCCAGAATGAGGATTTGATATAAAATGTCCACTTGTGAGAAGGTGGGAATGGTCCGTGGACACTTAAGGGACGGGTATGACGAGTGTGTTTCATTTGGTGACCTCAGAGAGGACAGAAAACACACATAACTATATCTCTGAATATGTACATTTCTCAATTATGGGGTTTGCATCTAATTATTGTATAAAATTAATGAGTAAAGATGAAACTATTTGTTAAATGATGTAAGGTGATGTTAAACCTGTAATGAAAGAGAATTGTATTCCCTTTAAAGTTTAACTAAGTCATTGGCCCGCCCCCATGAGCACAGACATGATCTGGCGTCATGGAACAGACCTTTTCTACTGTTATGAATAAAACCCCCTCCTGAGGAATTCCTCATCAGTCCGCTAAGGTTACAATGGTAGATGAATTCCTAACCGTACCACGTAGAGCACGGGTGAAAATTGTTCATCGACCCAGACAGAATAAGAGCACATCATAGATACTAATTACTAGTCTGCAGCTAGAAATGATGTCAACCTGGGATGTGAAGACCGACAACCGCCGAAACATCTATGCTATGAGAACATTTCTGAATGGTACTCTGAAGTATCCATTCTAACCACGAAAGACTATTCTTCAGTGAAGCAGAGAGAGAGACGATGATGAACTGACTCTCCAACAGACAGACGGACGATTCCAGTCATGACGACACACTGGGCGTAAATATATATTGACTGCAATTATTCCCGAATGAGTGAGCGTTCATTTGCAAAGGATTAGCATTTCAATTAATATAACTATCAACTGTGTAGTGACTCCTTTTGTTCTTTCCCGCCTTTCAGTCCACACCCACTTCCCTCTGTCCACCAAGCCGTCATATTGGCTTAGCCCACTAGGGAACCTCCCCTATCATTTCCTTGTAAGAATATCTACTGTGTTGTTTGTTTATGGATTTCTGTGATTATTTAGTTAGTTAATAATTAAATGATTAAGACAATTGATGTATGGAACATTCATAGTAAAGGCTGGGTTCGTGCTGATAACCAACAATTTACGACGTTTGGAATGAGACTTACGTGAGGTAAAGATGAATTCATTAATTAGTAGACTAATTGATCAGATATGAAAATATCTGAAGAGTTATATTAGGAAAATTATAACTTTGTAATCTGAAGATTTTCCTTGGTTTCCCGACTTCCTAGTTAATTACATTTACATGATTAGTTTAATCACTTAATAATAATTACAGAGAATTTATTTGATAAAATAACAGTCTTCACTTCAATGATGCCAAAGACACGACATATCAAAACCAGACCTTCACTTACACGTTGTGACGCAGGGATGTTTCAAACTCCATTTTAGACGAGACTGACTTTATGAACTAAATTATACTATTTCCATTGTGTAGTCAATTTTGAGACAAGAATAAATGTTTCTGACTCATATCGATGCTACATACAGTAGACTGTTTTGAAAGTGATTCAAGGCTTTTTAAACAGAGTGAAGTGTGTTCATTGCACGCTCACATACACGCACACACATGCACGCATGCACACACAGACACATACGCACAGATGCACCCCCACACACACTACCCCTCTACCCACCCATATACACACAGATACTAATGAATTAAGGCCCATTTGTCTGTGAGTCACATTGTAATATTGTTCCTCATGCAGTATTTACTGCTGGCCTTAGAAGTATTTAGAGAGAGAGAGTTTAATTAGTAAAGGAAGTTGTTCTGTGGTGTCTGAAGTGGCAGACTGCTAATTATGACAGAGGACTATTTCCACCTACAGAATGTGTTTGTTTTCACAGAATGGAACAAAGCAACGCTTCCAAGTTCCATTTGCAGAGACTTGTTTTGTGCCATTTTCTTCTTCTGTTTTGGTTTGTTTGGGTATTTCAGAGTGGGAGTTAAAACGATTAAACAAATGTATGGTCGAAACTTTATAACTAAATCCAGTAAGACTTTATAGACCCTGAACGTCTAACAGTCTATGTGCGTGCCTGCATGTGTGTGTGTGTGTATGCCTGTCTGTGTACTGGCATGTCTGTGTGTTATGTTTGTGCGTGTCCTGTCTGTGCAGGTGTGTAGGCCCAGTGTCCACCACCTTAAACGAACCAGGCTAGTGCTGCTAGTGCTAGAAGGCTTTGGTCCTGAAGTTCTGACTGGTGCACTATCTGCTATGGGAATAAGAGGGGGTAACTGTAATTAGCTACTCCCGTCACCGTCACAGAGTGAATACAGCAAAAAAATAAGCATGCACATCTACACTACACTACACCCACCCCTGCAGGCAGCTGATATACAGTGAGCTCCAAAAGTATCGGGACAGTGACACATGTTGTTGTTGTTTTGGCTCTGTACACCTGCATTTTGGAATTTAAATGTATTCTCATCACGGAATACAAAGGGAAAACCAGCCACATCGCAGACACCAACGTTTTGCTTCCAGACAAGCTAAACACCTTCTTCGCCCGCTTTGAAGATAATACAGTGCCACCGACGCGGCCCACTACCAAGGACTGTGGGCTCTCCTTCTCCTTGGCCGACATGAGTAAGACATTTAAGCGTGTTAACCCTCGCAAGGCTGCCTGCCCAGACAGCATCTCTAGCCGCATCCTCAGAGCATGCTCAGACCAGCTGGCTGGAGTGTTTACGGACATATTCAATCTCTCCTTATCCCGGTCTGCTGTCCCCACTTGCTTCAAGATGTCCATCAATGTTCCTGTACCAAAGAAAGCAAAGGTAACTGAACTAAATTACTAGCACTCACTTCTGTCATCATGAAGTGCTTTGAGAGGCTAGTTCACACCTCTACCTTACCTGACACCCTAGACCCACTTCAATTTGCTTACCGCCCCAATAGATCCACAGACGATGCAATTGCACTGGACAAGAGGAATACCAATGTAAGAATGCTGTTAATTGACTATAGCACAGCATTCAACACCATAGTACCCTCCAAGCACATCATTAAGCTTGTGGCCCTGGGTCTGAACCCTGCCCTGTGCAACTGGGTCCTAACGGACCGCCCCCCAGATGGTGCATGTAGGAAACAACACCTCTACTTCGCTGATCCTCAACACAGGGACCCCACAAGGGTGCGTGCTCAGCTCCCTCCTGTACTCCCTGTTCTCAATCATCAAGTTTGCAGACGACACAACAGTAGTAGGCTTGATTACCAACAATGACGAGACAGCCTACAGGGAGGAGGTGAGGGCCATGGGAGTGTGGTGCCAGGAAAATAACCTCTCACTCAACATCAACAAAACAAAGGAGCTGATCGGGAAACAGCAGAGGGAGCACGCCCTTATCCACATCGACGGGGACCGCAGTGGAGAAGGTGGAAAGCTTCAAGTTCCTTGGTGTAGACATCACTGACGATATAAAATGGTCCACGTACACAGACAGCGTGGTGAAGAAGGCACAACAGCGCCTCTTCAACCTCAGGAGGCTGAAGAAATGTGTCTTGATCCCTAAAACTCTCACAAACCTTTACAGATGCACAATTGAGAGCATCCTGTCGGGCTGTATCACCCTCTGGTACAACAACTGCAACGCCCGCAACCGTAGGGCTCTCCAGAGGGTGGTGCGGTCTGCCCAACGCATCACCGGGGGTAAACTACCTGCCCTCCAGGACACCTACAGCACCCGATGTCACAGGAAGGCCAAAAAGATAATCAATCTCTATCTCAAAGCCATCATGTTAAAATAGTCATCACCAGCAGGCTTTCACCCCATTACGCAACCCTGCACCTTAAAGGCTGCTGTCCTATATACATAGACTTGGAATCACTGGCCACTTTAATAATGGAACACTAGTCACTTTAATAATGTTTAAATAATGTTTACATACTGCTTTACTCATCACATATGTACAGTATATACTGTATTCTATTCTATTGTATCTTAGTCAATGCCACTCTGACATTGCTCGATCTAATATTGATACATGTATAATGTATTGTGTCATTTTGGAGTCACTTTTATTGTAAATAAGTATAGAAAATTATTTTAAACACTTCTACATTAATGTGGATGCTACCATGATTATGGATAGTTCTGAATGAATTGTGAATAATGATGAGTGAGAAAGTTACAGATGCACAAATATCATACCCCCAAGACATGCTAACTCTCTCACCTTTACTATAACAGAGGAGGTTAGCATTTTTGGGGTGGTATGATATTTATGCCTCTGTAACTTTGACTGAAGTTTCTCAGATATGCAACTACTGAAGAGACTACTATCTCATCATGGAACACAATCTATAAACATTTGCATATAAACTTGAATGATATATAAGAAAGGGGAGGATGAAAAAGGACAGGAGAGCAACAGGAACAACGGAGAAGAGAATAGAACAGAATAGCCCATATCCGGCCCACACCGACATCATTACCCAATCAGATCAGTGTAATTAGATCACGGAGGAAGCTCCATCATTGGCCAGATGAGGTAAACACTGCTATGAAATTTGGCCCACATATAACAATCTCTCCAATCACATTAGGCTTTATTGGACATTCACTCCTGTGATGAAGAGGAATGTTAGCTCGTCCGCTAATAGGAAAATGCTACGCCTCTCAAAGATTAATCTCATAACAGGATATTAGTGTGTGTTATATGTGTTATAGCATTGGATAATTAGATTGGGGTATTTAAATGTTTATTGGTAATTTACCATGAAGGCAAATAGTCAAATACATTTCTAGCCTCAACACTAATGTGCCTGCAATGCCTACTACTATCCACACAGAATGCAAAAATGATATTGCTCTTCCATTACGGCGTGATCTAATTTGATAAATGTCCAAACATAGACAACTCATGGAAAGGAAAGCCAGGCCCCCACAGAGTATTGGGACATCACTTTCGTTTTCATCAGCCATGGTTGGTTGAGCATTGACCACCTGCGGTTAGGATTGGCCCATTCCCGCTGTCAGTCAAACAGGGTCTCCAAGGATCACACCACCCTCTGCTTAACTCCGGGGGGACAGGTGGGTGGGCAGACGGAAGATGGCCAATGGGTAACGATCTCTGGAGAAACAGCCAGCAGGCAGTGGCCTTTCACGCTGTCAGACAAATGGGTTTTATATTTAACGTGAAGTAGCAGGTGGAGGGACAGCAGCTTGTGGACAGCCAATGAAAGGTCTTGCCAGGAGAGACCGCCCACCGTGAATGGCCCTCTCCTGCTGTCAGTTAAATGGAAGTTAGAAAAGACACACCCTAACGTGCTATGTAAAAAAACGCAGGTGGGAGGGCAGATGGGAGGGCAGCCAATGGTGAGGCTTGCCAAGAGTGACAGACAGGGGAACATTGCATGTCCTCTGCTCTCTGTAGTATCCCGAAGGCTACAGGTACCTAGACCAGGCAGTATTTCCTTCAACTAACACTAATAACAAGGCGGGCCTCCTCTTCTGTTGGATTTGCATTCAAGACAAAAAGTTAATTTCTTTGCAACGTTTTTTGCAGTTTTACTTTAGTGCCTTATTGCAAAAAGGTGAATATTTGTATTCTGTACAGGCTTCCTTCTTTTCCTACTGTCAATTAGGTTAGTATAGTGGAGTAACTACAATCACAGCCATTAAACTCTGTAACGATTTTAAAGTCACCATTGGCCTCATGGTGAAATCCCTGAGCGGTTTCCTTCGTCTCCGGCAGCTGAGTTAGGAAGGACACCTGTATCTTTGTAGTGACTGGGTATATTGATACACCATCCAAAGTGTAATTAATAACTTCACCATGCTCAAAGGGATATTCAATGTCTGCTTTTGTTATTTTTATCCATCTACCATCTAGGCGCCCTTCTTTGCGAGGCATTGGAAAACCTTCCTGGTCTTTGTGGTTGAATCTGTGTTTGGAATTCACTGATAGACTGAGGAACCTTAACGATAATTGTGTGTGTTGGGTACAGAAATGAGGTAGTCATCCAAAAATCATGTTAAACACCAACAGAATGAGTCCATGCAATGTATTATGTGACTTGTTAAGCATATTGTTACACCTGAACTTATTAAGGCTTGCCATAACAAAGGGGTTAAATACTTATTGACTCAAGAATATGCAGCTTTTCATTTTTTATTAATTTGTAAAAATATCTAAAAACATAATTCCACTTTGACATTATGAGGTATCGTGTGTAGGCCACAACATCTAAATTTAATCCATTTTAAATCCAGGCTGCGACACAACAAAATGTGGAAAAAGTCAAGGGGTGTGAATACTTTCTGACACATAGAAGACCATATAATATGGCTAGAAATGCTATATCTATACAGTACCAGTCAAAGGTTTGTACACACCTACTCATTCAAGGTTATTTTTTTTACTATTTTCTACATTGTAGAATAATAGTGAAGACATTAAAACTATGAAATAACACATATGGAATCATGTATTAACCAAATAAGTGTTAAACAAATCAAAATATATTACATATATTTTAGATTCTTCAAAGTAGCCACCCTTTGCCTTCATGACAGCTTTGCACACTCTTGGCAGCTTTGCACACTCTTTATTTATTTATGCTACTGATGTGAATGAAAAGCCTAAGGAAACTATACCATCAGTAAACAAATTTAATCACAGAGACACTATCGCTTACATTACTATACCATAAGCAAGGAATTACCATATTCATTATGAATTAAAATTACCCGCTTGAAGCTGATATTAAAGGGTATTTAAAATGTATTCATAATCTGCATATTACAGATATATAGCAAATAAAATGTTGAAACAGCTTAACTGTTAGTAATTTTTTTAATGATTCCCTGAAGCATAGCACAATACTAAAATATGGCATTACTATATTCTCTCTGTCTACTGTTAATAGCTATCATGCATGCTATCTCCTTTCAACTCTAGCCCTGCCTTTATGAATGATAAGCCACTAACAGTGCATATTTACTGTGGGAGATCGGATGTATAGCTGCTTTCACACGCTCACTATGAAGACACAAGCAAAAGTCACTCTTGAAAGGGAAGAGAGGGGGCCTCTCACTAAGCCATGATCACAGTAATTTCTAGCTAACCATTGGCAGCATGCTGCATTTGGTTCACCTAGTGTAGATGCATGGCAAACACACACACACATACACATACACAGTCCCACACAAACTAACTCAGATTACTCACTGGGGGAGCTCAAAGCTCTGAACAACTCTCTCAGGATTGGGGAAAAGCGAAAAAGGTAAAGGATTTCGGAGGAACAACAATGGGCCGCCTTCACTCATTTAGTTTGTTTTTCCTCCTTTTATTTCTGACATCTGCAAACACTCGGAGGGCTTAGCTCTACCTCTCTACACCACAGCTCACCTGAGAATACAGCCTGGGCCTACAAGAGCTGGGTGTGGCACAGACCAATGAGAACGAGAGGAGAAAAGAAGGAGAGCTGCTGAAAGAGAGAAAAAGAGAAAGAGAAAGGAGAAAGAAATACAAAGAAGTCTGAAAGTTAAAATACACAGCTAAGGGAGCCAGGAATTTGAGTCAAAATCCAGCTTTTCTAAAGTTCCCATTATAAATCATGACATGGTTGTGTGCATATTGAGCTGGGATAACAATGTGAGGTTTCACTCAAGGTCAACTGAGAGAATAGATGAATGATAAAGATTACATGAGTTGTGTTTGGAGTTCAATGGGAATTACAGTGGGTAAAAGCACAGTGGGTAATAGTGATGTTTGGTCTACAATGGACAACTCAACAAGTTCTTTGACTCCTCCCTGGGTGGCAATGCTACTGCAATCCACAGAACATACATCTGAGTCACACAGACACGCACACACACACATAATATGTTCTTCTATCCTCGTGGGGACCTAAAATGTAATTCTATTAAAAATACACACATATATACACACCCACCCACCCACACACACACACACACACACACACCCACACACACACACACACCCTTTGTTCTCTTGAACACAGACCTTAGTAACCAGAGCTAGCTGAGCCAGTTCAGAGCATCCCTGCTCTCCACTCTACCGGTAATGGAGGCCCTGCTCTCCTACCCACCAAATTTTAGGAGAATAAACTAAAAGAAGGAGAATAGAAAGAGGAAATGAGATGCCACTTCTTCTCTATAGACCTTTCATTCATTTCTACTTGCTCGCCAAATTACACAATTCCAGGACCACTTACTCTGGAGTGAAAGAGGGTAGTGGTCTGTTTGGTGGAAAGCCTATAGTTAAGAGCACTGGATACCTCTTTTCAGTTCTCCCTCTCCTAACGGTATCTTTGTGTCCCAATCCCTCCTCTCCCCTCACACTATTTGGGTCACAAACACCGAGACAACTACAACTCGGGAGGTTGTGGGTTCAAATTCTGTATGGGGATCTCTTTAACTTATACAATGAACACTTCAGTGTCCTTCCAACAACAAAGTGTAACTATGCACTCCACTACTACTGTATTACAGTGAGTTAAACAACCCATTTACTGTATAACAGATCTGTGTGGGAAGACGATGTACTGCAAATTACTTATGTTGTAAAACTCTTCTCTACCCTGCATTTGAAGACAAAATGAATGCTACTAGCGTAGCTTGAAAGTCCATTGGAACAATCGTCCACAGCTCCATAATTGTGAAACCTAAAAATGCTAATATCACCTGTTATTAGACACACAAAAAGACGAGGGAGAGACGGCAAGACGGCAAGGCCATTTTGATACATTTTTTATGGCTGCATTATCTAGGCTATAAGAGCAAGAGATAGAGAGGCCATGTGCAGGGGAGAGTGTTATAGACACAGATCCAGTAGTGAGACACCCCTCTGTAAAATATTTTTATGTCTAAAGGACCACATCAGCACTTTACGAATGTACAGAAGTTTGTGTTATAGAGAGACTTCTGAGCCGTTCAGAGGATACAAAGTGGAGTAAGATTGACGGAATTTAGTTGAAGTTATGTAGGATCATATGGGTTTTCACAGAGTAGGTAAAGTTTACCATCATCCACAATCTGTATGGTTCAGGGTAGGGTATTTATGAGGAGGGGTCATTATATGTTCAGATGCCTGTTAAAAAACACGCACTTTCATTGACGCTCTCACGCAAACAAGCACACACACTGTATGTCACCAAGCAATCACTTTCACATGTACAGGGGACACATGGTACATCTCTCACCTGATCATACTGCTAGAGAGAGACAGACCAAGAGAGACAGAGAGAGAGAGAGAGAGACAGAGACAGAGAGAGAGAGAGACAGAGACAGACAGAGACAGACAGAGACAGACAGAGACAGACAGACACACAGAGAGAGAAAGAGAAAGGCAAGAAGGGCCTTCTATGCCATCAAAAGGAACATAAAATTCGACATAGTAATTAGGCTCTGGCTTAGTTATAGAACCCCTTGACCTTTATGGTTGTGAGGTTTGGGGTCCACTCACCAACCAATAATTCACAAAATGGGACAAACACCAATTGAGACTCTGCATGCAGAATTCTGCAAAAATATCCACTGTGTACAACGTAAAACACCAAATAATGCATGCAGAGCAGAATTAGGCCGATACCCGCTAATGATCAAAATCCAGAAATTCTACAACCATGTCATGACATGGCCCTCATTGGGGATAGCGAGCACCATACCCCTCTATCTCTCCCTCTTACACCCAGGTTCTGTTATCTCAGGTCGTAAATTCCTGGGGGAGACTCTCTCCCTCATGGCCAAGCAAAGAGTTTCACAGGAGAACAAAGGAACCTCTTCTCCATCATAGAACTTGAGAACTGAACAATACCCATGTTTTACAGAATGTGTACACGGTCGGGGGAGAATCCAGCTACAACCCGGTCCATTTCGTTTAATGTTTGTGAAACTCAGGAGAGACAATACAGCCACATTACGATAACTCTGTTTATACAAGAGTCTCAGTTGTGAGACTTGCATCTAATTGTTGTATAAAATGAATGAGTAAAGAGTAAACTATTTGTGAAATTATGTAATGTGATTTTAAACTGTTTAATGAAGGAAACTCCAATTCCCATTGGAGTTAACTAAGTCATAGGCCCGCCCCATGAGCACAGACATTGATCTGGCATCATGGGACAGCCCTTTTCTACTTTACGAATATAACCCCCACCTGAAAAAATTATCTTCAGACCATGCATACCTCGGTCAGCTAAGGGAGCAAATGTTGGAGTAGAGACCACAAATGGTTTTTGAATTCTTAACCATACCACGTGGTTAAACTCTGAGACTATCAATCTGACAGAATAAGAGCAAATCTTCTATAGTAATTACTAGTCTGCAGCTAGAAATTATGTCGACCTGAATGTGAGGACCGACAACCGCCGACCACCACCGAAACATGTATCTATAAGAACATTTCTTGATGGTACTCTGAAGTACCCATACTAACCACAAAAGACTTATTGGACAATAGAGAGAGGCGGATGAACTTTCCAACAGAAAGACGGACGATCCCAACAGAGATCACGATGACACACTGAGTGTAAATATATATTGATTGCAATTGTTCCCGAATGAGTGAGCGTTCATGTGCAAAGGATTAGCATTTCAATGAATATAATTATCAACTGTGTAGTGACTCATTTGTGTAATTCCCGCCTTTCTCAATCCACACCCACTTCTCTTTGTCCACCAAGCCGCCATACCGGCTAAGCCCACTAGGGAACCTTCCCTATCATTTCCTTGTAACCGTATCTACTGTTTGTTTATGCATTTCTGTGATTATTTAGTTAGTTAGTAAATAAATTATTTAAGACAATTCATGTATGGATGATTCATAGTAAAGACTGGGTTCGTGCAGACAATTTACGACGTTTGGAATGAGACTAACGTGAGGTAAATAATTCATTAATAAGAAGACTAATTGATGAGATATTAAAATATCTGAAAAGTTATATTAGGAAAATTATAACTTTGTAATCTGAATATTTTCCTTGTTGCCCCGACTTCCTAGTTAATTACATTTACATGATTAGTTTAATCACATAATAATAATTACAGAGAATTGATTTGATAAAATAACAGTCTTCACTTTAATGATGCCAAAGATACGACAACCACCTAAAAGGAAGCGATTCCCAAACTGTCCATAACAAAGCCATCACCTACAGAGAGATTAACCTGGAGAAGAGTCCCCTAAGCAAGCGGGTCCTGGGGCTCTGTTCACAAACACAAACAGACCCTAGAGAACCCCAAGACAGCAACACAATTAGACCCAACCAAATCATGAGAAAACAAAAAGAGAATGACTTCATACATTGGAAAGAATTAACAAAAAAACTGAGCAAACTAGAATGTTTTTTGGCCCTAAACAGAGTACACAGTGGCAGAATACTTGACCACTGTGACTGACCCATACTTAAGGGAAGCTTTGACTTTGTACAGACTCAGTGAGCCTTGCTCAAGAGAAGACAGGCTATGTGCACACTGCCCACAAAATGAGGTGGAAACTGAGCTGCACTTCCTAACCTCTTGCCAAATGTATGACCATAGAGACACATATTTCCCTCAGATTACACAGACTCACAATGAATTCGAAAACAAACCCAAATTTGATAAACTCCCATATCTATTTGGTGAAATACCACAGTGTGCCGTCACAGCAGCAATATTTGTGGCCTATTGCCACAGGAAAAGGGCACCCAGTGAAGGACAAACACTTTATTATTTTGGAATTGTTGTGAGTATAATGTTTACTGTTAATTTGTTATTGTTTATTTCACTTTGGTTTATTATCTATTTCACTTGCTTTGGCAATAAAGCCCTTAAATTGAATTGAAATTGAATTGAATTGAGAGAGACAGAGAGACAGAGAGAGAGACCGACAGAGAAAGAAAGACAGAGACAGAGAGAGAGAGAGAGAGAGAGAGAGAGAGAGAGAGAGAGAGAGAGAGAGAGAGAGAGAGAGAGAGACCGAGAGAGAGAGAGAGAGAGAGAGAGAGAGAGAGAGAGAGAGAGAGAGACCGAGAGAGACAGAGAGAGAGAGAGAGAGAGAGAGAGAGAGAGAGAGAGAGAGACATAGAGAGCATGAAAAAGCACCCTCTCTATAACCCTCACCTGCTTTCCCCTATGCAATATGCTGTGAAGTGATAATGTTTCACAGCGGCCATATTAGATATTGGTTCATGACCCACGCAGTAAAGGAGCTAGAGAGTGTTTTCTAAAATGTGGTGTAGAACGTTTTCCAAGGACTAACGAAGAAGTGTGTCTGTAACCATGACTTCAAGTCTGACAGAACATGACACGCAGAGAATTACAGGTTGTTATTATGAAGGATTATTGTTTGCAATGACATATCTTTGTAAATAAGGATTGGAAAGTCAAATACCATGTGATACATTTGGACTGCTACGAAAACCTTCAACATAAAGATTCAAATGTTCTATCTAAGAAATGGAACACAATCCAACACTTAATAGAAAATGTAACATTTCAAAGTCTAAAACCTGCATCCAACAAGTCGACCAACACACCAACCAGTCGACCAACCCACCAACCAGCCGACCAACCCACCAACCAGCCGACTAACTCATCAACCAGCCGACCAACCCACCAACCTATCGACCAACCCACCAACCTATCGACCAACCCAACAACAAGTTGACCAACCCACCACCCAGCTGACCAAACCACCAACCTGTCGACCAATCAACCAAACCGTTGACCAACCCACCAACCAACCCACCCACCAACCAGCCAACTAACCCACCAACCAGACGACTAACCCATGAACCAGCAAACCAACCCACCTAGCAACCAACCAACCACCCAACCAACCCACCAACCAGCTGACTAACCCACTAACCAGCCGACTTACCCACCAACCTATTGAACAACCAACCAGTTGACCAACCAACCAGGCAACCAACCCACTACCCACCCGACCAACCCACCAACCTGTTGACCAATCAACCAACCCATTAACCAACCCACCAACCAGCCGACCAACCCACACACCAGCCAACCAACCCACCCACCCGCCAACCAGCCGACCAACCAACCAGCAAACCAACCAACCCACCAACCAGCCAATCAACCAACCAACCAGCCAATTAACCACCAATGAGCCGACCAACCCACCAACCAGTTAAGCAACCCACCAACCAGTTAAGCAACCCACCAACCAGCCGTTCAACCCACCAGAGGGTTGACCAACCAACCAGTCGATCAACCCACCACCCAGCAGACCAACCCACCAACTAGGCGACCAACCCACCAACCAGCCATCCAATCCATCAACCAGCCAACCAACCCACCAACTAGGCGACCAACCCACCAACCAGAAGACCCACCCACCAACTAGGCGACCAACCCACCAACCAGCCGACCAACCAGCAAACCAACCCACCAACCAGCCAATCAACCACCAACCAGCTGACCAACCCACCAAACGATCAACCAAGGAACAAACCAGCCGACCAACCCACCAACCAGCCATTCAACCCACGAACCAGCCGACCAACCAGCCAACTAATCCAACCCACCCACCAACCAGCCAACTAGCCCACCAACCAGCCAACTAACCCATCAACCAGTCAACCAACCCACCTACCAACCACCCAACCAACCAACCCACCCAGCAACAAACTGACTAACCCAACAACCAGCCGACCAACCCACCAACCAGCCGACCAACCCACACACCAGCCAACCAACCCACCCACCCGCCAACCAGCCGACCAACCAACCAGCAAACCAACCCACCAACCAGCCAATCAACCCACCAACCAGCCAATTAACCACCAATGAGCCGACCAACCCACCAACCAGTTAAGCAACCCACCAACCAGTTAAGCAACCCACCAACCAGCCGTTCAACCCACCAGAGGGTTGACCAACCAACCAGTCGATCAACCCACCACCCAGCAGACCAACCCACCAACTAGGCGACCAACCCACCAACCAGCCATCCAATCCACCAACCAGCCAACCAACCCACCAACTAGGCGACCAACCCACCAACCAGAAGACCCACCCACCAACCAGCCGACCAACCAACAAACAAACCAACCCACCAACCAACAAGCTAACTAACCCACCAACCAGCCGACTAACCCACCAACCAGCCGAATAGCCCACCAACCTATCAACCAAGGAACCAACCAGTTGACCAACCCCCCCAACCAGCCAACCAACCAACCCACCAACCAACCAAACGGCTGACTAACTCACCAACCAGCTGACCAACCCACCAACTAGGCGACCAACCCACCAACCAGCCGACCAACCAGCAAACCAACCCACCAACCAGCCAATCAACCACCAACCAGCCGACCAACCCACCAAACGATCAACCAAGGAACAAACCAGCCGACCAACCCACCAACCAGCCATTCAACCCACGAACCAGCCGACCAACCAGCCAACTAATCCAACCCACCCACCAACCAGCCAACTAGCCCACCAACCAGCCAACTAACCCATCAACCAGTCAACCAACCCACCTACCCACCACCCAACCAACCAACCCACCCACCCACCAACCAACTGACTAACCCAACAACCAGCCGATTAACACATCAACCAGCCGATTAACCCACCAACCTATTGACCAACCAACAAGCTGACCAACCAACTGGCGACCAACCCACCACCCAGCTGACCAAACCACCAACCTGTCGACCAATCAACCAAACCGTTGACCAACCCACCAACCAACCAACCCACCAACCAACCAGCCAATCAACCACCAATGAACCGACCAACCCACCAAACGGCTGACTAACTCACCAACCAGCTGACCAACCCACCAACTAGGCGACCAACCCACCAACCAGCCGACCAACCAGCACACCAACCCACCAACCAGCCAATCAACCACCAACCAGCCGACCAACCCACCAAACGATCAACCAAGGAACAAACCAGCCGACCAACCCACCAACCAGCCATTCAACCCACGAACCAGCCGATCAACCAGCCAACTAATCCAACCCACCCACCAACCAGCCAACTAGCCCACCAATCAGCCAACTAACCCATCAACCAGTCAACCAACCCACCTACCAACCACCCAACCAACCAACCCACCCACCAACCAACTGACTAACCCAACAACCAGCCGATTAACACATCAACCAGCCGACTAACCCACCAACCTATTGACCAACCAACAAGCTGACCAACCAACTGGCGACCAACCCACCACCAAGCTGACCAAACCACCAACCTGTCGACCAATCGACCAAACCGTTGACCAACCCACCAACCAACCAACCCACCCACCCACCCACCAACCAGCCAACTAACCCACCAACCAGACGACTAACCCATCAACCAGCAAACCAACCCACCTACCAAGGGAGCAGCTCCCGAGGGAGCAGCTCCCGAGGTGACGGTTTTGGAGAGTCTGGCGTGCCCAAAGTAAAATGCCTCCCACTCAGGCCCAGAAAATAGGATATGCACATAATTAGTACTATTGGATAGGAAACACTCTGAAGTTTCTAAGAGTGTTAAAATATTGTCTGTGAGTATAACAGAATGGATATAGCAGGCAAAAACCCGAGGACTTTCTGTCCTGGAAAAAGTGTATTTGACACATTGCCTTATTTTGAACCCCTCCCTATTGAAAATGACCATATAAGGGAGTAAGATTTCAGTACCTATTGCTTCCACTGGATGTCAACCGTCTCTAGACAGTGTTTTGATTATGTTTAGTTGCTCTGGATGGTAATAGAAGAAGAATTGGGAAGTGGTCACCAGATGTAAACAGAAGAGGAAGCGCGTTCACCGGCTTGCGCGCGCTGTGGTTTTTTCCTTTCCTATCGCCCAGTTTATAATCCGGGTTGAAATATTATACTAAATATACATAAAAGTGTTCCTAAGGATACATTATCAATGATGTTTGATTGTTCTTGAACAAGTGTATAGGTATAGGTTGAACGAGTTCTCTTCACGGTTCAATGGGCGAGTGGACGCTGTATTTTCTCATCATAACGCACCAACCAAACGGAGATTTATGGATATAATAAATGACTTTTTCTAACAAAAGAACCATGGATTGTCTTCGTTGGACACTTGGGAAGCCCTCAGCAGAAGTTCTTCAAAAGGTAAGGGATTTGTTTTCGCTGTGAAATGTGTTTTGTGTGAACCGCGATGGTTTATGGAATTTATGCTAATGGTAATAATATTGGAGGTGCTACCCTCAAACAATCAAATGTAGTGCTTTTGCCGTGAAATCTGACAACGCTGTGATATTGCCAAGAAGCAGAGCTTTTGATGACTATGCAACACTTGTATATTGATGAATGTTTAATAATTCAACTTTTGGATTTTGAATTTGGCGCCTTGCATTTCACTGGGTAGTGTCGGGAGTGGCCCCACCACTCCCGAAGTAGTTAACCAACCCACCCACCAACCAGCCGACCAACCCACCAACCAGCCAACCAACCCACCCACCCACCAACCAGCAAACCAACCAACCCACCAACCAGCCAATCAACCCACCAACCAGCCAAATAACCCCCAATGAGCCGACCAACCAGTTAAGCAACCCACCAACCAGCCAACCAACCCACCAACTAGGCGACCAACCCACCAACCAGCCAACTAACCCACCCACCAACCAGCCGACCAACCAACAAACCAACCCACCTACCAGCCAATCAACCACCAACCAGCTGACCAACCCACCAACCAACAAGCTGACTAACCCACCAACCAGCCGACTAACCCACCAACCAGCCGAATAACACACCAACCTATCAACCAAGGAACCAACCAGTTGACCAACCCCCCAACCAGCAAACCAACCCACCAACCAACCAGCCAATCAACAACCAATGAGCCGACCAACCCACCAAACAGCTGACTAACTCACCAACCAGCTGACCAACCCACCAACCAGCCGACCAACCCACCAAACTATCAACCAAGGAACAAACCAGCCGACCAACCCACAAACCAGCCATCCAACCCACCAACCAGCCGACCAACCAGCCAACTAACCCAACCCACCCACCAACCAGCACACCAGCCAACTAGCCCACCAACCAGCCAAGTAACCCATCAACCAGTCAACCAACCCACCTACCAACCACCCAACCAACCAGCTGACTAACCCAACAACCAGCCGATTAACACATCAACCAGCCGACTAACCCACCAACCTATTGACCAACCAACAAGTTGACCAACCAACTGGCAACCAACCCACCACCCAACCGACCAACGCTCCAACCTGTCGACAAATCAACCAACCCGTTAAACAACCCCCCCACCAGGAGACCAACCAGTTGACCAACCCACCAACCAGTCGACTAACCCACCAACCAGCCGACTAACACACCAACCAGCCGAGCAACCCATCAACCAGCCGGCCAACCCACCAACCTATCAATCAACCAACCAGTTGACCAATCCACCAACCAGCCGACTAACCCACCAACCAGCCGACCAACCCAACTACCAACCTATCGACAAACCAACCAACCAGTCGACCAACACACCAACCTGTTGACCAATCAACCAACCAGTTGACCAATCCACCCACCAATCAGCCGACCAACCAGCCGACTAACCCATCCACCAACGAGCCGACTAATCCACCAACCAGCCAACCTACCCATTAACCTATCAACTAACCAGCCATCCAACCCAGCAACCAGCCGACCAACCCACCAGCTAGGCGACCAACCCACCAACCAGATAACCAACCCACCAACCAGGTGACCAACACACCAACCTGTTGACCAATCAACCAACCAGTTGACCAACCCACTGACCAGGCGAAAAACCCATCAACCTATCAACAAACTAACCAACTAGTTGACCAACCCACCAACCAGCCGACTAACCCACCCACCAACCAGCCGGCCAACCCACCAACCTATCAACAAACCAACCAACCAGTTGACAAACCCCCCAACCAGCCGACTAACCCACCAACCAGCCGAGTAACTCATCAACCAGCCGGACAACCCACCAACCTATCGATCAACCAACCAACCAGTTGACCAACCCACCAACCAGCCAACTAACCCACCAACCAGCCGACCAACCCAACTACCAACCTATCGACCAACCAACCAGTTGACCAACCCACCCACCAACCAGCCAACCAACACAACAACCTGTTGACCAATCAACGAACCAGTTGACCTAACCAGCCGACCAACCCACCCACCCACCAACCAGCCGACCAACCCACCCATCAACCAGCCGACCAACTCACCATCCAGCCGACCAACCCACAAACCAGCTGACCAACCCACCAACCAGCCGACTAACCCACTCACCAAACAGCCGACTAACCCACCAACCAACCGACCCACCGATTAACCTATCGACCAACCAACCAGCTGACCAACCCACCAATCGCCTGATCAATCAACAAACCAGCCAGCCAGCCAGCCAACCCACCAACCAGACGACCAACCCACCAACCAGGTGACCAACACACCAACCCGTTGACCAATCAACCAACCAGCCGACCAACCCACCAACCAGCCGACCAAACCACCAGCCAGCCGACCAACCAGCCGACTAACCCACCCACCAACCAGCCGACTAACCCACCCACCAACCAGCCGACTAACCCACCCACCAACCAGCCGACTAACCCAACCACCAACCAGCCGACTAACCCACCCACCAACCAGCCGACTAACCCACCCACCAACCAGCCGACCAACCCAACTACCAACCTATCGACAAACCAACCAACCAGTCGACCAACACACCAACCTGTTGACCAATCAACCAACCAGTTGACCAATCCACCCACCAATCAGCCGACCAACCAGCCAACTAACCCATCCACCAACGAGCCGACTAATCCACCAACCAGCCAACCTACCCATTAACCTATCAACTAACCAGCCATCCAACCCAGCAACCAGCCGACCAACCCACCAGCTAGGCGACCAACCCACCAACCAGATAACCAACCCACCAACCAGGTGACCAACACACCAACCTGTTGACCAATCAACCAACCAGTTGACCAACCCACTGACCAGGTGAAAAACCCATCAACCTATCAACAAACTAACCAACTAGTTGACCAACCCACCAACCAGCCGACTAACCCACCCACCAACCAGCCGGCCAACCCACCAACCTATCAACAAACCAACCAACCAGTTGACAAACCCCCCAACCAGCCGACTAACCCACCAACCAGCCGAGTAACTCATCAACCAGCCGGCCAACCCACCAACCTATCGATCAACCAACCAACCAGTTGACCAACCCACCAACCAGCCGACTAACCCACCAACCAGCCGACCAACCCAACTACCAACCTATCGACCAACCAACCAGTTGACCAACCCACCCACCAATCAGCCAACCAACACAACAACCTGTTGACCAATCAACGAACCAGTTGACCTAACCAGCCGACCAACCCACAAACCAGCCGAACAACCCACCAACCAGCCAACTAACCCACCTACCAACCAGCCGACCAAACCACCAACCAGCCGACCAACCAACCAGCCTACCAACCCACAAACCAGCCGATCAACCCACCAACCAGCCGACTAACCCACCCACCAACCAGCCAACCCACCCAACAACCAGCCGACTAACTCACCCACCAACCAGCCGACCAAACCACCAACCAGCCGACCAACACACTAACCAGCCGACCAACCCACAAACCAGCCGACCAACCCACCAACCAGCCAACTAACCCACCTACCAACCAGCCGACCAAACCACCAACCAGCCGACCAACCAACCAGCCTACCAACCCACAAACCAGCCGATCAACCCACCAACCAGCCGACTAACCCACCCACCAACCAGCCGACCAACCAGCCAACCAGCCGACCAGCCAGCCAACCAGCCAACCAGCCAGCCAACCAACCTATTGACCAAGTACACAAACAACAATCTCAAACAAACACTGACTTCTCTCTTCTAGACTGTCTTCTTCGGGCTCTATATCACCATGTCTGTAGACTGAGGACTTGGGAAAAGCCCACAGGTCAATAAAACCTGCTACCATAGCCACTCTGGTCAGCTCTTGTATCTTATTAAAGCAGGTTCTATTGTGTAGGAGCAGACGGCAGTAGACGGGTCGATGCTAGCCCCACCAGACGCATAGCATTACCGCAGTTGGACTAGGGAGGGGAGCAAGATGGAGCGGAGGTCAAGGTATTCACTTCCTCCGACAGGGAAGGCAGGGAAACCAAAGAACAGTGGGAAGGAGAGGTGGACTGGAGGTGGAACTGAGATGACATTATCAGCCCAGGGGGGTTGGGGATTTCACTTCGGAACAGAAGAGAAACTTCTCTTGGTATCTTTTGAGTCAATACACATACAGATAAACACAGTGTATAAGCAGATGAATGTGTGTGCAGACGTACCCTTATACACACACACACACCCACACCCACACACACACACACACACACACACACACACACACACACACACACACACACACACACACACACACACACACACACACACACAGACACACACACACAGAGCCTACCTTCTCATAGAAGCGTAGCTCGTAGTCCAAGATGATTCCGTTGGGCTGTTCGGGCTGTGGCCATGACAACGTGAAGCTCTTCATGGTGGAGCTCACCTGGTGCATGATGGGTACGATCGAGGGGGCTGCAAACAGGAAACAGGAAGTTTAACAACCACTCTGAATGGGAAACTAAAATGGATTCTCTGTGCCTTGTAACAGCCTGAACGATGCAAGAAAGTGGCAATGAAAGTTACACACAAAGTTAACACAATGTAACACAATGTAACACAATGTAACACAATGTAACACATAAAAAAATATCTGACAAAACTCAAGCCGGTAAGAATCTGCAGTCAGAGCTGTCATAGGGCAGCAAGCACATCTTTCGTCCTCACTTTTCAAGGTCCCCATTTCTCTCTCTTTGTGCCGGTCTCCGCCTCCGATACAGTAAGGTAACAATCTACATTGGGTCTGAATAAAATCATTACCTAATGCAGCACAAAGACCTGGACCATATGAAGTGTTAAATGCTTTTCTTGATAAGAAACTGCCCTTTGGAATAAAACTCCATCCCATCTCTTTGTAATGGTTTCGACCTGGGTGCACAGTGTGGGCCTATTCTCTTCTGCTCTATCTCCCATTCAGACACAGCACACCTGAGTGCACACATATGGGCTCTGAATTAACCCAATGCCCCAGCAATTTCCCCTTCATTCCCTTGCTTTTGTCCTCCGTGCTATCATCTCTTTATTATCATTCCTTGTTCCTGTCTTACTGGGCTAGCAGAGGAAGGGGTGGTTAGGGCGGAGACTGTGAGCGGCGAAGACCAGCGTTTAGTGTCAAGTTTTATTAGTCGTATGTACAGGATATACATGGTATACACCATCCAACGAAATGCTTACTTAAAGGTTCCTCCTTGACAATGCAACAAAAATATAAGAATACGAACAGAAAGTAAATGGCTCAGTAGAATATATATATATATATTTTTTTAGCATAAGTATAATACAGGAAGGCAAACATGTAAACACTTTCTCTGATACATTGGACTATACATTTAATGTATTGTCACTATACATTTACTGTATTGTCACTATACATTTACTGTATTGTCACTATACATTTACTGTATTGTCACTATACATTTAATGTATTGTCACTATACATTTACTGTATCGTCACTATACATTTACTGTATCGTCACTATACATTTAATGTATCGTCACTATACATTTACTGTATTGTCACTATACATTTAATGTATTGTCACTATACATTTACTGTATCGTCACTATACATTTAATGTATCGTCACTATACATTTACTGTATCGTCACTATACATTTACTGTATCGTCACTATACATTTAATGTATCGTCACTATACATTTACTGTATCGTCACTATACATTTAATGTATCGTCACTATACATTTACTGTATCGTCACTATACATTTACTGTATTGTCACTATACATGTAATGTATTGTCACTAACATGTAATGTATAGTCCAATGTATCATAGAAAGTGTTTAAATTGTGCAGTATTATTGTGTATTAGTAATAGTAAATATGACTCTGGTTGCAGCAATTGTGATGTGACTGTAGAAGCAATTGTGATGTGTGTAGCATGAATGTGTGTGTCTGTGTGAATTTAGCCCTGATTGGACAGGAGAAATACTGTACATTACCCCCAGTGTATGGAGGAAAGGGAATTCTCTCCCCCTCTCTTTGCTTATCTTTCACAGTATCCATTCCAGGAGTATATGGAAGCATAGAATTAGGATTTAGAATACTTAGAAAAGGTCAGTCACTCAAGATGGTCAAAAGCCTTTTCGGCATCAACAGCCATTATTGGTAAATCTACATTTTGTTTTTTAGCGTATTGTATTAAACTGAAACATGTTTTTGCATTTGTTTGTAAGTGTCTATTTTTAGTAAACCTTGTTTGATTAATATGTATTAAGTCTGGTAATACTTTTGCCATTCTGTTGCTTATGAGTTTTGCTATTATTTTGTTGCCGCAATTTATTAAACTTCTGGGACTGTAATCTGCAGGGGACTCTCCTGATTTCCCTGGTTCTAATACAACTGAAATAACTGTTTGATACATGGAACTCGGAAGCACATTTGTATTGTCATTTGAGTAAATATGGGAGCTACTTTGACCCAGAATATACAAAAAATGATATGGGAAAGCCATCCATCTCTGGTGCTTTCTCCACGTAATATTTATTTTGGGGTGATTTCCATTTTAGTGATTGTTTTCTATCTGCCTATAGTTGCATCATGGTTATTGAGTCTAAGAAATATGTAGGATCAGTCCAACTGTTATTTAATTCGGATTTATATAGATTTTCATATAATATATATATTTTTATTAATAGCGTTGTTGTTTCTTATTAAAGCGTTTGTATCCTAATCTTTTAAAATTATAACTGGTTTTGAGTGTATTCCTTATGTGAGAGCTGCAAGGTATGTACCGGGTTTATTTGCCATTAAATAGTATGCTTTATTTGACTTTAACGTGTAGGTGTTGGCTCTCTTCAAAAGTAAAATAACATATTACAGACATTTTATTTTCTTCTTTTCCATGTAAAGATTTTTATGGACTTTTTCTAAGATTGGGTTTAATTGTAATTTCTAAGTCAGATTGAATTTTTACTGAGTATTAGATTATTAATCCCCTAATGCACACTTTAAAGGCATCCCAAATTATATTGGGGGTCGGCTTTTCTCTGTCCTCTATGTCTACATTTGTAATGGAAAAGGTCTTTATTTTTTTCGCTTACGAATTTCATATACTTCGGGTCTCCCTATTCTATCACTAAGTATATTTTCTGTTGGTGTAATTAATTTCCCGAGTGGCGTAGCTGTCTAAGGCACTGCAACTCAGTGCAAGAGGCGTCACTACAATCCCTGGTTCGGATCCAGGGTGTATCACTTCTGGCCGTGATTGGGAGTCCCATAGGGTGGCGCACAATTGGCCCAGCGTCGTCCGGGTTTGGCTGGGGTAGGCCGTCATTGTAAATAAGAATTTGTTTTTAACTGACTTGCCTAGTTAAATAAAAAAGCATAATACAGGAGAATGATGTTAGTATATACTGTAGTTGAGTGCATTTTTGGATCTCTGTGTGGAAGGCTGAGAGATGGAGGCTCATTATTCTGACACCAAAACATACTGACAGAGCACCAGATACAGTATGTCTATACACACTCTATTTTAGTGGAAATAAACCGCTCCATCACCTCATTCTACCACACACTACTATACACACACCCTCTGCCCCCTCACACACACTTTTCTTAAACACACCAAACTTTATTCACACTCCAGCTCCCAAAATCCCTAAATAACCCCCAGCCAATCAACTCAACCCCCTTCCACTCCACCTGCCTCCCTCTCTCGGTTTCAGCCCACGCACTCTCATCCTACCCAGCCTCACCTTGGTATAGCTCAGCCTCTCCTCTCTGGCTGCCACACGCTCCAGTGCCCAGAGCTCTGCTGGGCCGAGTTATCAATTACCGGCCCTGGGCACAGCACAGCACAGCACACAGTGTTACTGACAGCCCCAGTAGGCCCCAACGCTGCTGTTGTCTTCCCTGCACTTGGAGCATCGGAAGGGGGTAGCGGAGGGGAGTGTGTATTCCAGAACCAGACCTCAGTCTAACAGACTGAGTGTGCGTCCCAAATAGAACCCTATTTTCTACAAAGTGCACTACTTTTGACCACAGCCCATAGCGCTCTGTTCAAAAGCTGTGCACTGTATAGGGAAAAGTGTGCCATTTGGGACAGAAACTAAGACCCAGACTCATGTATTTAACCAGACAGACACAGTTTGGCCAATTAAAGTAAGACAAGGCAGATATTTGTAATTCTACACGGTTTCAGAATGTCTCACTGATTGGATGAGTGAGGGGTGTGTGCCCATGGTTGTGCTGAGGCATTAAACATTTCCATTAAAATATCTCCACACACACAGAAGTACGATATACTGTACCCCCTACCTAAAAGTCACAATTAAATTATAGTAGCACTTCTGCAACTCATGGATAAAAAGTTTGCCTAGTCCTCGTTTGGAAGGCCTGTGTGTGTTAATGCCCTGTTTGTAATGAGCCTGTTTTTGTATCAGGACTGTCAGTACCTGGCTGCAGGTCAAGGGTCAGGCCCGCTGAAGCCAAAAGGCGTCCCAATCGTTACCAGGGGACTACAGTGATGACAGTGACTGGTGGCTGTCCCTTGCACTTCTCCCCTCCCCCCCATCCTGCATCCCTCCCCCTTCCCTTGCTCCTCTGTTCCACTTTTATCTGGCCCAACTGGCTGCCCCCAGCTTTTAATGCAACACTTGGCTTAACATTAATCAAAGTCAACCCTCCCAGTGACCCTAGCGAGAGAGAGAGCGAGAGCGAGAGCGAAAGAGAGAGAGAGAGCAGTAGGGGGGGGGGGGGGGTATCTGCAAACTGCTACTCTAACACAAGGCCATAACATTACACATCTACGACCCTTTAACTCCACACTACGGCACAGGCCCATCACATCAGTGGAGGCTCCTCAGAGGAGGAAGGGGAGGACCATCCTCTTCAGTGAAATGTCTTTATTTTTTTTATTGTGAAACACAAAAAAAGTTCGCTTTTTTAGATAAACTATACTAAATATATTATTTTAGATTTTTTTAAACGTTTTAATTTAACCTTTATTTAACTAGGCAAGTCAGTTAAGAACACATTCTTATTTACAATGACGGCCCAGCCCGGCCAAAGCCGGATGACTCTGGGTCAATTGTGGCCGAAAATGTTGTTGACTTTTTGTTGATGAACCCCTTTCATTCTCTGGGGTACGCGGAAAAGGTGTGAATTAAAACCGAGGGTCGACCTCTGCCTGTTTCATGAAGAAGGATGAAAAGGTGAGGGCGTTCAATACCAATTGGTATAAAAATTATAGCTGGTTAACAGGGAGCCTTTCATCAAGCCGCCAGTATTGCTGGCCTTGCCTGCTTTTTGGAAAGTCTGAGTCTTGGGTGAAAGAGGGGTACAGTGACCTGAAGAACATCGATTGTTCAGCTAAACGGCAAAACAAAAGCAGGGGAACATATAAATACCCACATCAGATTCAAGCTTCTGGGAAAAAGCTGCATCGATCATGACGAAGGTCTGAATATTCAAAAATATAAGGAAAAACTCCAGGCCCCAGGAGGTAAAAATTGCCCCACCCCTCTGGGACCTATGGCGCCACCACTCTGCTTGCAGTTGTCAGTTATCGTCAGGAATGTGGATGATCAGGGCTTTATTCAGGAATGTTTATTGGGCTACTTTGATGTGTCAAGTGGGCAAGATGCGCTGTCTGAGTTTAACTTCATGGAGAAACTTGTTGTTCAACCTATGATGGCGCAGCTGTAATGGAATGTATCTGCTATTTGTATCAACAGCTAAGTCCCCTCCTGTTCCCTGATTAAGAGGTGATGACCAGTCCACTCCACTACCATTGTCAACTTTCTCCTGACATGAACTGAAGCCATGTCTCATGTGCCCTCTCATCCACAGGCACATTGAATGTTTCCTCTCCAAGCACTGTGAGTACCACTATCAATTTTCTCTCAATACTGTATGAAGAGTCAATCACGTACACAAACACAATCATATTATTACACATCAATGATTTTACTCCTTGCTTGGACTAACTCATTATTAGCTCTTTTGTCTAATTGTGTAGTGTGTTGTGTTATTGTTTTTTGTCTTCCCAGTCAAATCCTGTCCTGCACTGGTCAAGCCTCTGAACAGCTCAACTCATGCCTCATACCCTCATTCAATCACTGCTGTGATCCCCTCCCAACACTGTCTAAGTAGCCCTCTCATTCCCATTCCAAATAATATTGTAGTATAAATGCCTTTATTAAATGCTTTAGATTAAAATAATTAGTCTTTGACGATTTTTGAAACACACTTTGTTGTCTCCGTGCGTTCTGTACCTATACCGGGTGTCTCTCATTCTCATACTTTTTTCAAGTCACCAGCCTCCACTGCATCACGTCTATTCCACATCTATTACATAAGGGACGGAAAGCTCATTCATTTTCACCAAACCCCCCCAGAAAATAACATGAATAGTTTTGTGTGACCTCTTCCCATTCTCCCTTTACATCACTCCCTCATTTAGATCTTCCCAGGACAAGCGTAATACATTTCACATTCCACATTCCGCAGGGCTTTCATCCCTCAATTCCCAGCTGGATGTTCCCGGTATGCTTGACTAATTCCCAGTTCAACGATTGGTCGGAAACGTCCCGGTAATTAGTCAGCTGACCAGTGGTCCAAGGCCCATTCCCTCATAAAACAGTCTAATTGTGGTTTTCTCCTTTAAGACACAGCACCACCACACCATAGTCATCTAATAGGGGCCTCTGTTTGATTCAGATGAGGGGTTATATACTCTCTCTCTCTCTCTCTCTCTCTCTCTCTCTCTCTCTCTCTCTCTCTCTCTCTCTCTCCTCTCCCTCCCTCCCTTTTCCCCTCTTCCCATCTCTTTCTCTCCCCTCTAGGCATGCTGTTGATCACTGCCTCCCTACTAACAGTATCTCAGAAGGACTGCCCAGTCGTGACTACATGGTAATGGACCTCACAGATCATAGGGAAGCTTCAGTTCTCCAGTGTTCTGTGCTGTGCTGTCCTGTTCTGCACTGTCCTGTTCTGTTCTGCTCTGTTCCTTTCTGTGTCCTGTTCTATGCTGCATTTCCAAGAGTTTCTGTCAGGGAACCAATTAACCATTTTTCAAATCCCTCCCGTGATGCCAGTAGCGCCACCACTCTTGAATTGTAGACGTAAAACAGGCATCATTGGCGCGTTCTTGAATGTCATGTCCTGGCTGTTCTAGAGTTAACTGGAACATGGAATTATCTTTGATAGCCTGAAGAGAGATTTAGTGGTGAAGACTATAATGAAAATAATTAAGGAAGGCAAGCTTGTCTTTTGGTTTACACAATTCTTTTTTCTCTGTTGTACTTCAGACACTAGATAAAGACATCTTGAGGTTTAAGGAGCTCAGTAGCATTCAGAGCCATTCTCCTTCGATCGCCTCCAGCTAGCTGCCAGTTTCTGGGTTCAAGGGACAAGTTACAACATTTATGAGAAACTGGCATCAAATGAAACAAAATGGCACCTTCAGCCAGCCCTGGAGAGGAGTAGAGGATGATGAAATGGTTTGACATGAAGCTTTTCTATGCTCTCTAATAGTCAGTCAGTGCTGTGAATTGAGGCAGTGAGAAAAAGCAACAGCCCATGTAGATAATTATGAAGAAAGTTGTAAACTCTATGATACTCAAATTATTTATTGACTGTCTGACTGAATGGATGAATGAACTAAGCAATGGACTCACAAACAAAAGGAATGAGCAAATGAACATGCGATTCAATAAATACAAGTCATATAGAGCGCACAACTAAACCTGGGCTGGGACTAAACCTGGGCTGGGACTAAACCTGGGCTGTGTAGAGAGAAGGTGTAAATAACCTGAGCTGTGTGTGTGTGTCCAGCACAGGGCAGGGCAGGCCTGCACCTCGTCTACTATGGCTGTGTGTCTTCATCTGTTCCTAGTCTAAAACAACCCGTGTACACCAACACCAACACATGGAAAGACTTAATGCACTCAAAGCATTACAAACACAAAACATAATGAGTAGGGATCCAAACGGGCCTTGGCGTGGTCCCCCTCACATCCCTCTGGTTTTAGTAACGTCAGAGGCTCAAATCTCTTTCATATATTTTGGTTGTTTGGATTTGGACCTGACTGCATCTGGGAGGACTGTATAGAATCCCGCTGAGCCGCAGAATGTTTTGGTGAATTTGCTGGGTTTTGCTGGTTTCCACATGCCCATGAAGGCTGCAAGATGGAAGAGATAGAGATGTTTGCATTTCTGTGGGAATTTTGGGACTACTTCTAAAATGAGTTTCACTGGACTGGGAGGAGGAGGAGGAGTGTTTAGATACAGAGGGTTCTGAGGTCGGAGACTGGTTTGGCAGTTGGCACGCAATCTAGGATACAATGTTGTGCCAGTCAGGAGAAAAAGATAAAGGCAGTGGAAAGCTGCAAAAGAGTGAAGAAAAGTACCTCTCTGAGTGATGTCATTCAGCTGTTCATGTGGGTTAAGTCTCTTGGATGGAGGGGAGGAGGGATGGAGGGAGAGACGGATGCTGTTAAGGACATTGTGTTGAATCAGAGAACATTTCCAAAGTTTTCTGGAGTTTTTTTACATTACGCATTCCTCCGGTCCTTGACTGAAATGACCCTTGTATGCATTAACCTTAATACAGTAGATATTTAAAATTTACCGCACAGCCTTTAGGTCTGTACACTGTGTGCTCCTAAGTAATTGTTCCTGAAAAAAATGGGAGATGGCTGCTTTTGACTGTGCAGAGATTAAGATGACTAAACCTGAGCTGTGTAGAGAGAAGGTGTAAATAACCTGAGCTGTGTGTGTGTGTGTGTATGTCCAGCACAGGCTGTGAATAAGCTCCTAAATCTTGGTATTGATCAGGCCTTCATCACACACACAGAGGTATCTAGGACAGTTTAATGGCCTCATTAATGGCCTCTGCACTGATCCACACTGCACCTCTCTGCACCACATTGCCACTGACTGCCTCTCCTCTACCAGTCTCTCCCCCTCTATCCTCCTTCCGTCTAACTCTCTCTCTCGTTCTCTCTTTTACATATCTCTCCTCTCACGCTCTAACACACTGTATCACTCGCTCATCTTCTCCCCTATTTCTCCATCAATCCTACAGTCTTCCATCTAAAATACAATGAACCTCTTAAGGATCCGCCCCTTTTTTTTCAATTTTCGCTAGAAAATGACATACCCAAATCTAACTGCCTGTAGCTCAGACCCTGAAGCAAGGATATGGATATTCTTGGTACCATTTGAAAGGAAACACTTTGAAGTTTGTGGAAATGTGAAAGGAATGTAGGAGAATATAACACAATAGATCTGGTAAAAGATAATACAAAGAAAAAAACAACCGTTCTTTTGTATTTTCTTTGTACCATCATCTTTGAAATGCAAGAGACCGCTCCCTTCTCCACTCTCTTTCACGTTCTAGAGAAAGTGTGTACTTAGTCGTTATTTTTTTGGAGGTTGTTGTAATCAAATGTTGCAGGGTGGCAACTTTCACTGGGGACGGAGGGAACATGTCCACCCAGTTTCATAATTGGAATGTGATACAAAACAAGGCAATGGGGACGCCTCCGAGCAGTCAGGTAGGCTGTCTATAATGTTTATCCGACAAGATAAAAACAATTAGGCTACAACTATATGTCCCCCCCACTTCTAAAACCAAAGTTGCGCCCCTGAAATGTTGTAATCAAATATTTGTGTTCACAACTTCAACTTTCACATTTCCATAGCGCCAAAGCTCTGCTTTCAACCATGCAGTTTGTAGAGTAGTAAGTACCAGTTGTTCAATATGTTTAACACAGAAAAGTCCCAGAAAAGTTACAGTACACACTCAAAACTGTAATATGGCATGGACTGACAAAATGACCACTCGAAAACAGCATATCTGCAATACACCACTACACTCCATGTAATGGACAGACTGAGGTCCCTCTCATACTAGTAAACACAGTTAAATGTAATGCGTCTCATTTACATTTTCCACTTGGTCAATAGTTTGTGCTTGAGGTCCCTTGATAAGTGCCACTATGTACATGATGGAACTCCACGGGAGCATGAAGAACACTGTAGGAAAAGGACCGGGCAGACAGAATATCTCAAAGCTGTAATTTCCAGTGGCTGAATTCATATTCCGTCACCAGAGAAAGATCGAGGGAGGGAGGGAAGAGATAGAAAAAAAGAAGAGATAGAAAAAAAGAAAGCAAGGGAGTTGGAGACAGAGAGCCTTCGGATGTGAGACAAAAAGAGAGAGACAGAGAGAGAGAGTGAAAGAGAGGGATGAGGAGGCGGCCGTCCAACTCTTTGGCTTGGTTCAGGCTACCCTAATCGTGGGCTAATGTCTTTGACAGAGGAGATGTCTGCATGGTCATTATGTAGTACTAAACACGACCCCTTCTTGTCTCACTGCCTGTTCTGTAAGAGCTACAGCACTGTTGCCAAGACACAGCGAATAGCAGGGAATCTGGCCTGGGCCTGTATTCACAAAGGATCTAAGAAAAGAAGTGCTGATTTCAGTTTTGCTTTTAAATCATAATGCATAAAGAGGAGGGACCTGATCCTAGATCACACTCCTGAGATGATTTGTGAATACTGGCCCTGTTCAGCCCTATAAAAACAAACCTCTATAGGTATTTCAACCAGGATTAAATACGTTATGTTTCAAGGTTTTTGCCATGAAGGGAGAGGCCGAGGCAAGCCGTATTGCTGCTCGCCGGAAGCAAAGCATCATTAAAAACAGAAGACTGCAAACAGCAAAAACCTCTGACAAGCCATGCCGCTGCTTCAGTGCTGTCACAACCTTCAGAAGATTGAGTAGAAAAGACGTTATATAAAAAACGTGTGCTTTTTGCCAAAGTCAGATTTATTTAATTTAGGCTTTCTACCAATGCTTAAAGTCCAAGTGCAGTCCACACTATATTGATGGAATAATACTATTAAAAAAAAAGTACAATAACATTTAAAAACAAATAAATAAATAAATAAAGGAATAATACTGTGAAATTGTGAAAATGATGATAATCCCCTTTTAGTTGTTTGAAAACACCACATTAATTTTCACCTGTTTTGGTGGTATGGAGTTTTGGCCTGCTTGGTGACATCACCAGGCAGTAACTTAGTTAACAGACCAATAAGAAAGAGAGTTCCAAACCTCTCTGCCATTAACAGATAGTTTTCAGTTTTCCCCTCCCCACTCAGACAGTCCCAGCTAAATTATTGCATCAGATATTGCTCTTGCTTAGAAGCTATTTTTGTTTCTTTTTTACATTTTAATTTAGAGAAATCACTGTAAGGTACTTAATTGTTACCATAAAAACAGCTGCATTGGGCCTTTAAGAAGAAAGCATTTCTGAAATGTTCTCTTGTAGAACAGAGCAAAATGCAATTTTCAACAACAAAAAATCACAGGGTTTGATGTGTAAACTAGGGAAGTACAAAGGGTGCAAAAATAGGGCAGAGGGATGGATATGCTGGTCTCGCCGCAGATCCTAACACGCCATGTCTTGGGTTTAGGGTTTGAACTTCACCATGTTTCAAAGGGGGAAATCCCCCAACCCCCAACACACTCAATTATCAAGCAGGCTACTGCTTTGAGATGAGAAAAGAGGAGACCATTTCAATATTTCACTTTGTGAGTTCTCATATAGTTGGAGTAAGCTGCCCACCTCACTTCAATCCTAAAGTCATTATTCACAGTACAGCACAATGACAAAGCACAGATTGTGATAGGAGAAGCAATGGGCCAGGAGTAAAAAATACAGAGATTATGCTGTGTTAAATAGTGCTGAGTAATGTGGAATAAAATATGAAAACCATATAGGAGACACAGGTACAGCAGAAAACACCAACAATGTATACAGATAATGAAAATGTTGCTGCTGCACCATCGTCATCTTCCCTATCCCCTCCACATCCATACACACTCCCTTAACCCTAACCCTCACACCCACACTATTCTCTTACCAGCCTGGTTGGTGGTGATGTCTATAGACACGTGCTGGGCAGGGTAGGGGCTCTTGTTGGTGACCCCATTTACAGCCTGTATCTCGAAGCTGTAGAGTGTGTGAGCCCACAGGTTACTGATGAACACCCTGGTCTCTGTCAGGCCAAGCTGCCGAGGCACAAACTCCACGTTGTCGTCGCAGTGCGAGCAGGTACGGCGGTCCGCACGACACTTCTTACACACGATGTTGTAGACCACATCCTCACGACCGCCCGTCTCCCTGGGCGTGTGCCACTCCAGGATCACCGAAGTCTCGTTCACGACGGAGATCACGTCCCGCGGGCCCGAGGGAACGCCTACAAACAGACACAGAGAGGGACCTTTATTTTATTTAATCTCATTGACATCTCAGTGAATCTCTTGCCAACAGGCCTTGAGATTGACAAACACAATGAGAAGGTGGTCAGTATTCTATTCAACCATTATTTAACCAGGAGATCCCATTGAGATATAAAAGAAACTCGTTTTCAAGAGAGACATGGCCAAGAGGGTAGCTTTCATGTAAAGGTTACTAAAGGACATTACTCTAGTCTGTACGATATACAGTACCAGTCAAAAGTTTGGACACACCTACTCATTCAAGGATTTTTCTTAATTTTTACTATTTTCTACATTGTAGAATAATAGTGAAGACATCAAAACTATGAAATAACACATGGAATCATTTAGTAACCATAAAAGTGTTAAACAAATCAAAAAAATATTAGATTTTAGATTCTTCAAAGTAGCGACCCTTTGCCTTGATGACAGCTTTGCATATTCTTGGCATTCTTTCAACCAGCTTCATGGGGTAGTCACCTGGAATACATTTAAATTAACAGGTGTGCCTTGTTAAAAGTGAATTTGTGGAATTTGTTTCCTTCTTAATGCATTTGAGCCAATCAGTTGTGTTGAGACAAGGTAGATGAGGTAGATTGTCTTTTCCCTATTTGGGAAAAGACAAAGTCCATATTATGTCAAGAACAGCTAAAATAAGCATAGAGAAACAACAGTCCATCATTACTTAAAGACATGAAGGTCAGTCAATATGAAACATTGAATGTTTCAAAGTGGAGTCACAAAAACCATCCAGCACTATGATGAAACTGGCTCTCATGAGGACCGCCACAGGAAAGGAAGGTCCAGAGTTATCTCTGCTGCAGAGGATACGTTCATTAGAGTTAACTGCGCCTCAGATTGCAGCCCAAATAAATGCTTCACTGAGTTCAAGTAACAGACATCTCAACATCAACTGTTTAGAGGAGACTGCGTGAATCAGGCCTTCATGGTCGAATTGCTGCAAAGAAACCACAACTAAAGGACATCAATAAGAAGAAGAGACTTGCTTGGGCCAAGAAACACGAGCAATGGACATTAGACTGGTGGAAATCTGTCCTTTAGTCTGATTAGTCCAAATTTGAGATTTTTGGTTCCAACCAACGTGTCATTTGCCAACGTGTTTGAATGGCCTAGTCAAAGCCCAGACCTCAATCCAATTGAGAATCTGTGGTATGACTTAAAGAATGCTGTACACCAGCGGAACCCATCCAACTTGAAGGAGCTGGAGCAATTTTGCCTTGAAGAATGGGCAAAAATCCCAGTGGCTAGATGTGCCAAGACATTCCCCAAGAGACTTGCAGCTGTAGTTGCTGCAAAAGGTGGCTCTACATAGAATTGACTTTGGCGGGGTGAATAGTTATTTCTTGTTTGTTTCACAATAAAAATATTTTGCATCTTCAAAGTGGTCGGCGTGTTGTGTAAATCAAATGATACAAACAACCAAATAGTCCATTTTAATTCAAGGTTGTAAGGCAACAAAATAGGAAAAATGCCAAAGGGGGTGAATACTTTCGAAAGCCACTGTACCACAGCATTCTACAGCGATACACCATCATATCTGGTTAGTGAGACTATCATTTGTTTTTCAACAGGACAATGACCCAAAACACACCTCCAGGCTGTGTAAGGGCTATTTGAACAAGAAGGAGAGTGATGGATTGCTGCATCAGATGACCTGGCCTCCACAATCACCTGACCTCAAACCAATTGAGATGGTTTGGAATGAGTGAAGGAAAAGCAGGCATCAAGTGCTCAGCATATGTGGGAACTCCTTCAAGACAGTTGAGAGAATGCCAAGAGTGTGCAAAGCTGTCATCAAGCAAAGGGTGGCTACTTTTAAGAATCTCAAATTTAAAATATATTTTGATTTGTTTAACACTTTTTTGGTTACTACCTGATTCCATGTGTTATTTCATAGTTTTGATGTCTATACTATTATTCTACAATGTAGATAATAGTAAAAATAAAGAAACATCTTTGAATGAGTAGGTGTGTCCTAACTGTTGACTGGTACTCTATCTGTATCTGATTTATAAAACTAACAAACAGTAGCAAGATTACACAAATCATGGACCTCTCGTAGGATATACAAGGCTATACCCTTTTTCACACTTTTGAGCCAAACAGAACCGACCCAAGCCAAGCTGTATTTGGCTGGCCTGGTTTTACATCCACCATAACTGCTGGAACCATGCTGGAGAGGGCATATTCCATATCCACCCAGAGGGCAGAAAAGGCTTGGATAAACTTTGATTAGTGGAATGTTTTTATGAGTCCGGCTCTGTTGATGGAAGCGTTTTCACCACTTAAAGAATGTTCCCGGACATGCCAATGCTGAGCGAGCAGCTATTCTATATGCTAATTATAGACCATCCCTCCAGCGAATGGGAATGGGGCTGTAAGGAGAGGGAGACTGCAGTACTATAGCTACTAGCTATACTAATCCGCAATCTTGCGGTAAGACAAGGGGTTGAGGTCTTTTATAAATCAATGTGAAGTCTATCTAGTTCTTTTCAATCAAATCAAAGTTTATTGTTTTGCATACGGTGTTAGTGTTACAGCATTTTAAAAGGTGTGTGAACATGTATTGTCTGAGTATATCCGGGTAAAAAAAAATTACGGATAGAAGTGAAGGAAGCCATATTGGTGTATTAGGACACATCCCTTGAGGTTCCCATCTTAGAGGGGACAGTTGAAAATAAAAATAAGGAAACAAGTGAAGGAAGTTGTATAAGCGTATTAGGACACAGCCCTTGTGTTTCCCATGGTGGAGGGGTGAGGGCAGGCAGTTGCTTCTGTCAACACAGCCACAATTAATCATTGTTTCTGCTAAGCCACGTGGGATAGCGCTGGGGTGCTGGGACAAAGCAACAGAACACACAGAGGTGACGGATCGGCAGTGTTGCCACGGCGACCTCGGCTCAGCGCAATGGAGACAACTGAGGGGTCAGTGACCGAGAGGTCATGACCTCCACAGAAAGGACAGAGAGAGGAGAGAAAGAAAAAAGGATGGAATACATCACCTCTCTAGATAGCCGGCACTATTACCCAAAGCCATATAATCAGGACTCCCATGTGAGAACCAGACCAACAACTCTGGTTTACAAGCACCATATTCATTAGAGCACTTGGGTGTCTGTATGAGAGTGAGAAAAAGAAAGAGACATAAAGAGAGAGACATACAGAGAGTGAGATAGCGAGACAAACAGAGAAAGAAAGACATAACATAGTGTGATGAGAGAGAGTAAATATAGAGGACTGTTTGTGTTTGCAGAAATAGGCCATAGGAGGAGAGAGCAGCTGTACTCCGATCACATATAAGGAAGTTGTCCTTAATGTTTTACATATTTGCATACTTGTGTGCTGTCTGTTTTCAAGTAGGCATAAAACAAAACAAAATGGCTGTGAGAGGTGAGGTGTGAGCCTGGCTCAGTGCATCTCATCTCGGTTGCTAGATAAATAGATTCCCCTATGCAGTGAAGGATGGAGAAATCCGATGTGACTGCCACTTAACCGGTGATTTGCAGGCTATTACGGCTGCCCTTGGCTGTTTTAATTTGCCATGAGATTTAATTTGTTGAGTGCATTACTTACCGAGCTCCTGGCCTAGCATTCATTTAGCCACACTAGTCAGCTTTGATTGTTACTTGCATGTCACCCGCCACAATTAAGACGACTGCGTGATCATCAAGCATTTTGCTTACTGAGAGTAATGTGTTCGATTGGTTGGAGTGTTTGTGACAGTGGGGGGACTGTTTGTGTGGGCTGGGGTGGGTTGGGGTAGTGTGTGTAAAGTGTGTGTGTGTGTGTGTGTTTGTGCGCACATGAGTATGTGTGTGTGTGTGTGTATGAGTGGTGTGTGTGCGTGTATGAGTGGTGTGTGTGCGTGTATGTACAGTTGAAGTCGGAAGTTTACATACACCTTAGCCAAATATATTTAAACTGAGTTTTTCACAATTCCTGACATTTAATCCTAGTAAAAAATCCCTGTCTTAGGTCAGTTAGGATCACCACTTTATTTTAAGAATGTGAAATGTCAGAATGATAGTAGAGAGAATGATTTATTTCAGCTTTTATTTCTTTCATCACATTCCCAGTGGGTCAGAAGTTTACATGCATGCAAGGATGCTGAGCGGCCTTCAGGTTATGTCGATATAGGACTCGTTTTACTGTGGATATAGATACTTTGGTCCTTTGCTGTTGCTCTGGGATTTATTTGCACTTTTCGCACCAAAGTGCGCTCATCTCTAGGATACAGAACGTGTCTCCTACCTGAGCGGTATGACGGCTGCGTGGTCCCATGGTGTTTATACTTGCGTACAATTGTTTGTACAGATGAACGTAGTACCTTCAGGCGTTTGAAAATTGCTGCCAAGGATGAACCAGACTTGTGGAGGTCTACAATTTTTTTGCTGAGGTCTTGGGTGATGTCTTTTGATTTTCCCATGATGTCAAGCAAAGAGGCACTGAGTTTGAAGGTAGGTCTTGAAATACATCCACAGGTACACCTCCAATTGACTCAAATTTTGTCAATTAGCCTATCAGAAGCTTCTAAAGCCATGGCATCATTTTCTGGAATTTTCCAAGCTGTTTAAAGGCACAGTCAACTTAGTGTATGTAAACTTCTGACCCACTGGAATTGTGATACAGTGAATTATAAGTGAAATAATCTGTCTGTAAACAATTGTTGTAAAAATTACTTGTGTCATGCACAAAGTAGATGTCCTAACCGACTTGCCAAAACTATAGTTTGTTAACAATACATTTGTGGAGCGGTTGAAAAACGAGTTTTAACGACTCCAACCTAAGTGTATGTAAACTTCCGACTTCAACTGTATGTACTGTGTGCATGCCCAGTAGTGTCACTGTCAAATTCATCCCCACCATTGCCATGTAACTGATGAGATATAGAGCATTCTGTGTAGCAGGTGGATCTAGATAGTAATGTCTATAGGGAAGCACATCTTGGCGGGGGCCCAAAAGGCCACAGCCCCTGTCTTTACTCCCTGGGATGCCTGCTGATATCAAGAGCAATTCACCCCCCCAAATAAACAGCCAGCCACATTGTTTACTCAGCCGGGCCCTTTAAGCCAATCCCAGAGCTTCGCTGGGCTTCCTTCACTGTGTTTGTTTTTACGATATGGAACAGCACCTTGGGGACTCACTACAACTCCTTGTGTGGAGATCTAGAGCGCAGACTGACTGGGGAACTTTGGGAATAAAGAAAGAAAAGCTGCCTTGTTTCAGAGGGGGAACTGAACCACTCAGAAATCTTAATTCTCCAAGTAGATATTTGTACATTTACAGTAGGGCTGTGACGGTAATTGTAACTGACAGCTTTGGATAAAGACCATCGTGAAAAAAAAACTGCCAAAACTGTTTAAATAGGCCTACATTCCTTATAGTATTTTATTTATTTTCATGTAGATAAACTTTATCTAATAGCCAGAGTGTTTACTAATGATTATAAGCAATTGTTTTGCTAACTTAGTCTGTCTATTAAACTTTCTACATCTCCTCTTTCCAGCTGTCCTTTGATGCTGGAGCAGCTCATCGCTAGAAGCGGGGGTCTAGAGCGCTAAAGGCTTTGGCACTTCAGTAAAATAAATTTGATGTGTATCTTATACAATGCACATTTTCATTGCTTGCTAGTAAATAAATACATCGGTCTTCTCCTAAAAAAGGCTGGATGTGTCTGACTATTCATTAATTATTCCACAGCAGTCGACAAGGTTGTTCTGGCTCTGAGTCCTATAATGCTCTAATGTTGTGTCAAATTAACAATGTGCCAATCCTCTCCAACTTTGCATGCTATAATTTGATACTGAATGTTTTCTTAATTTATAGACTAATCAATGCTCATCAGGCCCGGTCCTGGCCGATATGCTGCCCTAGACGAGACCCCCCAAAAACCGTTAAACCCAATCATTTATGTTAATGCATGTATTAAAAACCTGCTACATTTGTGAGAAAAAAGTTTTGGTGTATTTTATACCATCATTTACGCACTCCATGTGAGCAATGAGCATGTGTCTGGTTTCTCTGTCCTGTCAATGTTGACGGAGCGCACGCATCTGAGCACACATAGAAGTGCCCGGCCTGCTTCTCACAAATGTCAAATTTAGAAAAGTGAACAGCTGGGCTGACTTCAGTCAACGAAGTCATTTTTTTTTTTTTTTACATCCATTCAAATTAGAATAGCTCCTCACAGTATTTGAAAAATCTTTCCAACACTCTCCCCCAATATAATCAGCATCGCTGATAAATAGGCTATGGACATTTGTTTCTATTTTAATGATTGTCAATTTTATCTTCATACTATAGCATAGCTGTCCCCTTGATCCTTTCACTGTCAATTCATTATCTTATAGCCTACTTTCAGGAAAGCCTGAGGTAGGCTTTGTTGATTGCCTCCTCTATATCTGTCTGCTCCTCAGTTTGATCCCTGTGTCAGCATTAATGTCATTTTGTTTCCCCTGTCAAGACGCTGTCCTTGTTTTGTTTCATGTCAGTTATTTATTAAATATTTACTCCCTGTACTTGCTTCTCATCTCCCAACGTCAATCCTCACAGAATGCTGACACCAATGTTGGAAGCATCAGGGAGTTTTTTTGGTTTTTGTTTTGGTTGGTGAAGTCGTGTCCAGGTGCGGCTGCCGAAGGGACCGGGGATGCCTCAGCTGGCATCTTTGGGCTTTCATGCCTTAGCTGGTTCGAGAGGTGTTCTTGCCTCGGTTGGCTCGGCAGGTTCCCATCCCACGTCATGCCTCAGACGGCTCGTGTGGCTCCCACGCCTCAGCTGGCTCGTGTGGCTCCCATGCCTCAGCCGGCTCGAGTGGCTCCTAAGCCTCAGTCGGATCATCGGGCTTCCACGCCGCAGCCGGCTCGTCCGGCTCCCATGCCTCGGCCGCCCCATCAAGCTCGCCCAGGTGGGCACACCTGTCGCCATCGTTACGCGCATCAGTGCTTCATTGGACTCCTTCACTTTGTTGATTGCCTATATCTGTCTGTTCCTCATTTTGATCCCCGTGTCAGCATTAATGTAATTTTGTTTACCCTATACAGATGCTGTCCTTGTTTTGTTTCATGTCATTTATTTATTAAATATTCACTCCATGTACTTGCTTCTCGTCTCCCAGTATCTGTCCTTACAGCATAGATTTTTTAAAACATTTTAAGGAAAGAATAAATATTTGCTGTTGTGTCTGATACGCTGGTGGCTTTGATTGACGGGTGCTTTTATGGGGGTTTGCGTGTGTGAGTTTGTCTGATTCTCTCTATAGACCTACTGTACAGTACCAGTCAAATGTTTGGACACACCTACTCATTCAAGTTTTTTTTTCTACATTGTAGAATAAAAGTGAAGACATCAAAACTATGAAATAACACATTTGGAATCATGTAGTAACCAAACAGAGCCGGACTCATAAAAACAGTACACTAATCAACGTTTATCCAAGCCTTTTCTGCCCTCTGGGTGGATATGGAATATGCCCAGTTTTCCTCTCCTTGGCAAGTCAGACTCAGTCATTTCTGAAACGCTACAATACCAGTCAAAAGTTTGGACACCTACTCATTCAAGGGTTTTTATACATTTTTACTGTTTTCTACATTGTAGAATAATAGTATGGTCATCAAAACTATGAAATAAAAGTGTTAAACAAATCAAAATATATTTTTTATTTGAGATTCTTCAAAGTTGCCACCCTTTGTCTTGATGACAGCTTTACACACTCTTGGCATTCTCCCAACGAGCTTCATGAGGAATGCTTTTCCAACAGTCTTGATGGAGTTCCCACATATGCTGAGCACTTTTGGCTGCTTTTCCTTCACTGTGGTCCAAGTCATCCCAAACCATCTCAATTGGGTTGAGGTCAGGTGATTGTGGAGGCCAGGTCATCTAATGCAGCAATCCATCACTCTCCTTCTTGGTCAAATAGCCCTTACACAGCATGGAGGTGTGTTTTGGGTCATTGTCCTGTTGAAAAACAAATGATAGTCCCACTAAGAGCAAACCAGATGAGATGGTGTATTGCTAAAGAATGCTGTGGTAAGGGGAAAGAGGGATACCTAGTCAGTTGTACAACTGAATGCCTTCAGCCATGCTGGTTAAGTGTGCCTTGAATTCTAAATAAATCACTGACAGTGTCACCATCACACCTCCTCCTCCATGCTTCACGTTGGGAACCACACATGCGGAGATCCTCTGTTCACCTACTCTGTGTCTCACAAAGACACGGAGGTTGGAACCAAAAATCTCAAATTTGGACCAAAGGACATATTTCCACCCATCTAATGTCCATTGTTCCCGTTTGTTGGCCCAAGCAAGTCTCTTCTTTTATTGGTGTCCTTGAGTAGTGGTTTCTTCGCAGCAATTTGACCATGAAGGCCTGATTCACGCAGTCTCCTCTGAACAGTTGATGTTGAGATGTGCCTGTTACTTGAACTCTGCGAAGGATTTATTTTTTGCTGCAATTTCTAAGGCTGGTAACTTTAATGAACTTATCCTCAGCAGCAGAGGTAAGTCTGGTTCTTCCTTTCCTTTCCTCATGAGAGCCAGTTTCATCATAGCGCTTGATGGTTTTTGCGACTGCACTTGAAGAAACTTTCAAAGTTCTTTACATTTTCCGCATTGACTGACCTTCATGTCTTTAAGTAATGATGGACTGTCGTTTCTCTTTGCTTATTTGAGCTGTTCTTGACATAATATGGACTTGGTCTTTTTCCAAATAGGGCTATCTTCTGTATACCACCCCTACCTTGACACAACACAACTGATTTTCTCAAACACATTAAGAAGGAAAGAAATTCCACAAATTAACTTTTAACAAGGCACACATGTTAATTGAAATGCATCCCAGGTGACTACCTCATGAAGCTGGTTGAGAGAATGCGAAGAGTGTACAAAGCTGTCATCAAGGCAAAGGGTAGCTACTTTGAAGAATCTAAAATCTAAAATATATTTAGATTTCTTTAACACTTTTTGGGTTATTTCATAGTTTGGATGTCTTCACTATTATTCTAGAATGTAGAAAATATTAAAAATAAAGAAAAACCCTAAAATAATTAACGTGTCCAAACTTTTGACTGGTACTGTATAAGTCCAATCAGAAAGTTTCCTAAAGTAGCCTGTCTGGACTCCATCTCTTTAATAAGACTTAAATCATGATTCAGTCTTGTAAAAGTCCTGTTTTCAGTAGCTTAGGCTACATTATTTCTCTCATTATGGTGTCCTCTCTTTGAGGAAAATATGTCAATGCCACTGCCATCGAATGACAGAAGCAGCAGGTTTTGTGACGTTTTGCAGACTTCGTTTGAATGGTTTTCTTTTTTTTAAGCCAACAGACAAGAACAAGGTAGGTATATACTGCATCTTTATTTAGACTCGGTTAATGTTGTTTCAATACGAAAACGCGACAGATCTTTTCCAAACTGGCATTTCTTAATTTGTTGATTAAAATGTATAAGTAATAACCTGAATAAAAATGAAATACCATGATAATAACTAACTGTAAGGGCTTGTTTCAAGTATGTTTTTATTAAGAAGCATATCCATCCAGGTGTACAAACAGAATTGTGACCCCTCCCCCCTCCTGACCGGTTATGTCATGACCGTCTACATTGGCCTGGCCAATTACCGGAACCTGAAATTCCAAGACCGTCACAGCCCTAATTTATAGGTTTCATTCACAAATGCTACACACTATCCATCAATTAGTTCACGTCAGAAATATCTGCACTTGAGAAACCCATCATATCAATCACTTCACACCAATGCTCTGCTCTGGGCAGACACTACGAGACCTAAGCTTTGCACTAGAGAGCACATGTGCCACCATATCAATCACATGACAAGTCAAAGACCCACAGAAGGAAACAGGACTGCTTGATGGACAAGAGCTCAAATATCAGAGCCTAACAAGGGAGCTCAGGAGATTTAGTGGAAGTAGAATCTCATTTAACAGGGCCAGGGCTACTTGTGTCTAAGTCTGTGTGTGTCTGAGTGTGTGTGTCTGAGGTCTGTGTCTGTGAGTATGTGTATGTGTATGTGTACGTGTACGTGTGCGTGTGCGTGTGTGTGTGTGCGCGCACGTGTGTCAGTGGCGTAGTGCAGTTTCGCAGGGCCTCCCCGCAAGGTCCGAGCAAAATATTTTCAGTTTTCTAGCTAATCTAATGCTATTTTACAAATTTTGCCTTGAGAGAAAATGTTGCTGTTTTAGAGCTGATTTCTTGCGATTCTACACATTAATGCACAGCACCATATCTTTCTCTCTCTCTGCAGCCAGGCAACAGTGCAGGCAGAGGGATTAGACCAGGCAATTACACTGGCTTAGCTCTGTTGACTGGTGCATTACTGGCAGAGCCAGCAGCTTACTTACTCTACCACTGCAGAAGGTGAGGGAGAGAGAAGGAGAAAGATGAAGGAAGGAGGAAGAGGGGGAAGATAAGGAGGAAGAGGAGGGAAAGTGAAAAAAAAGAGAGGAGGTAAGGAGAGAATGAGAGAAAAAGAAAAGGAGAAAAGGAGGAAAAAGAGAAAGGAGAAGGAGAGAGAAGGAGAGGAGAACGAAGGAAAAAAAGAAGAACACGTGGAAACGTGTGAGGGAAAGAATTAAAGGAAAAGATAAGTTGAAAACGAGCACAGGAGAACAGGATAAAGGGTTCAAATGAGAGAAGAGACAAGCCTGAGAAAATATCTCTCTTGGCCTGTTCTTTTAAGCCCCGTTTCCACTGGCACTTAAAATTAGGGCCAAATTAGGGTCAAATTCGAGCTGGCTCGAATGGAATTCTCAAATTCGAGCTGGATCGAGGGAAACCTGTGCCAGCGCAGCCCAGTTTCACAACTAGAGTCAGCTTGATTTAGAATTCAGGCTGGTGTTGCCGTTACTACTGTATGCAACCACCAGCTGATCACTGCTGGATGCTGACACAATGTTTAGCTAGCTCATCTGGGCTTGTTGCTGTTAGCTAGCAAATGAACAAGCAGTAGTCAGACATCACACAAATTCCCAGCTAGCACAGTGGATCTGGGCCGATTCCATCTGAGAGTCTGGGCACTCGGCTGAGAATCAGACTCGGCCGACGTCATCTGTGCCGCCTTAGGCAATATTACTTATGGCTAGGATGCAGCGATTGAGCTGGGGCTGATTCCGGTCTGAGTTATCTGGCCCAAATGTATTACTTGGGGCTCGGGCCGAATCCTGTGAGAGTTAACTGGCCCAAATGTATACATTACTTGGGGCTCAGGACGATTCCGGTGTGAGTTATCTGGACCAAATGTATTACTTGGGGCTTGGGCCGAATCCGGTGAGAGTTATCTGGCCCAAATGTATTGCATGGGGCTTGGGCCGATTGGGGCTACTCTCTGGCAGATGATTACATGGGCTGCTTTATATAATTAACATTTCATTATTTACTTTTCCATATTTTCTCATTGTTTCTGTGATCAAAAAATACAAAAATACAATTCTTTAAGAGTCCTGTGTAGTATTTTAATATTTTGATACTTTGTGCAAGACAATTGATAAGCATAACATTTTTGTGGATGGAACCTCCCGAGAGGCGCAGCGGTCTAAGACACTGCAAATTGCTTTGCTACAGACGCTGGTTTGAGACCCGTGCCGACCGGGACCGGGAGACCCATTGGGCTGATTCTGGGCAGTCATTCATTTTGAATGACAACACCCGATTCCAGGCTGATTCAATCAGTACCGCCCCCCCGGAAGAAGGCCACTTCTTGGCCGATTCCTCATTGCTAGCTGGGTTACCACCATATCTGGATCCTTCATTAATTTTTGCACTACACAATAAACTTTTATGAGAACAGTTAGCCCTCGAATGCTAACTACCTAACGTTAGCTAGCAAATCAGAGTTGTAAGAATTCCTTGTAGAATCTTTTGCTGGCTAGGTCGTACTGAAAGCTACATCATATCAAACCTGTCGTCTGGTTTGCTTGGCTAGCTAGCTAGCTAATAGCCAATGCAATGGCAAGCAAAGTAGGAATTAAGGTAGCTAGCTAGCCTGTTATGCTAGCAATGACGCTAACCGTTTAGCTACCTAGCTAATGTTAGCAAGCTAAATACATCGCTCTGAGTCTGGTTGGCACTGGCAGGAGTATGGGGTAACATTAGTTACAGCACGGTGAGGGTGAATTAAATCCCTGCATGTCTTGAACCACATCCCTGCCTTTTTCCACATTGGCTGTACCACACTATATAATCTTCCTCTGAATATCTCTGCATGTCCCATACTGTAGGCCATAGCAGAGAACACAAAGAAAGTTGCAATCTCGAACCTAAAAGGTTTCTTCGGCTGTCCCCATAGGAAAACCCTTCAAAGAACCCTTTTTGGATCCAGGTAGAACCCTTTTGAGTTTCATGTAGAACCCATGGAACCGAAAAGCGTTCTACCTGGAACCAAAAAGCGTTCTCCTAAGGCGGACAGCAAAGAACCCCTTTGGAACCCTTTTTTCTAAGTGTACATATAGTACATCTCTACTATCTCCCTATAGTAGTTGTTAACTCACAAGCAGACCCTCTGTATTTCTCTTCATTCTGTAGCACAGTACCACACTGTGTCTTTGCATCTCTCCATAAGCCCAACCACGCTACTTCATTTCTCAATTTCCCTCCCTCTTCACACACTGGAGCCACAGCATGCTTCTCCCCTATTCCCCTCCATCTCGTATCTCAACTCTCCCCAACGGACTAATCAGCAACAGTTCCACTGGCCGACTCCCACCGACTCCCACCAATTACCGACCAGCCTGTCAGTCTACTTCTTTCCCCCATACAGAGAGAGGTCCCGTGAACCCAGCAGGCAGGCTATCCCTGGCTAAGCCCATTGTGAGGGAACTGGGGTAAGGCTGATGAAAGCCTGGCGGTTGGTAGGAAGAGGGGAGAGTTGTGTGGCGCGAGCCCGTACCAAAAGCAACCGGTGGCGGGTAGCGGAGCCGAGGGTAGTGAGCTCCGTGCTGGGAGACAGAGGGTCTGGCAAGTCGGTTAGGACATCTACTTTGTGCATGACACAAGTCATTTTTCCAACAATTGTTTACAGACAGATTATTTCACTTATAATTCACTGTATCACAATTCCAGTGGGTCAGAAGTTTACATACAATAAGTTGACTGTGCCTTTAACCTCTACAGGCACAGGGGCAGTATTCTGATGTTTGGAGAGTCTGGCGTGCCCAAAGTAAAATGCCTGCCACTCAGGCCCAGAAACCAGTACTATTGGATAGGAAACACTCTGAAGTTTCTAAAACTGTTAATATAATGTCTGTGAGTATAACAGAACTGATATGGCAGGCGAAAACCTGAGGAATGTCTGCCTATTCTCAGTAAAAATAGGACCCAGATTGCAGTACCTATGGCTTCCACTAGATGTCAACAGTCTTTAGACAAGGTTTCATGCGTTTATCATGGAAGACAACCGAACAGAAGAAGAATTTGTAAGAGGATGGAGGAAGTCACTTGAGTTTTTTGTGCGCGAGACCGTGAGCGCGCTCCTCAGTATTTTCCTTTTCTATCGTTTAGGATACTATCCGTGTGAAATATAATCGTTAATATACATAAAAGTATACCTAAGGATACATTATAAATTAAGTTAGATTTTTTTTTTAACGCTTTCTCTTCACTGTTAAATGGGCGAGTAGACTGTGGATTTTCTGAATATAACGCGCCAACCAAACAGAGATTTATGGATATAAACAATTACTTTTTCTAACAAAAGAAACATGGATTGTCTTGCTTGGACACCTTGCCTTGCCCTCAGCAGAAGATCATCAAAGGTAAGCAATTTATTTTAGCTCTTATATGTGTTTTGTGAGACCCGAGCTGGCTAGTCATAAAAAAGCCAGACTTCGGTTTGCAACTGCACATGGGGAAAAGATTGTACTTTTTGGAGAAATGTCCTCTGGTCTGATGAAACAAAAATAGAACTGTTCGGCCATAATGACCATTGTTATGTATGGAGGAAAAAGGGGGAGGCTTGCAAGCCGAAGAACACCATCCCAACCGTGAAGCACGGAGGTGGCAGCATCATGTTGTGGCGGTGCTTTGCTGCAGGAGGGACTGGTGCACTTCACAAAATTGATGGCATCATGAGGATGGAAAATTATGTGGATATATTGAAGCAACATCTCAAGACATCAGTCAAGAAGTTAAAGCTTGGTCGCAAATGGGTCTTCCAAATGGACAATGACCCCAAGCATACTTCCAAAGTTGTGGAAAAATGGCTTAAGGACAACAAAGTCAAGGTATTGGAGTGGGCATCACAAAGCCCTGACCTCAATCCTATAGAAAATCTGTGGGCAGAACTGAAAAAACGTGTGCGAGCAAGGAGGCCTACAAACCTGACTTACACCAGCTCTGTCAGGAGGAATGGGTCAAAATTCACCCAACTTATTGTGGGAAGCTTGTGGAAGGCTAGCCGAAACATTTGACCCAAGTTAAACAATTTAAAGGCAATGCTGCCAAATACTAATTGAGTGTATGTAAACTTCTGACCCACTGGGAATGTGCTGGAAAAAAGTTAAGCTGAAATAAATCATTCTCTCTTCTATTATTCTGACATTTTTTATTTTTTAAATAAAGTGGTGGTCCTAAGTGACCTAAAACAGGGAATATTTACTAGGATTAAATGTCAGGAATTGTGAAAAACTGAGTTTAAATATATTTGGCTAAGGTGTATGTAAACTTCCGACTTCAACTGTACATAAGTATTCAGACCTTTTGCTATGAGACTCAAAATTGAGCTCAGGTACATCCTGTTTCCATTGATCATCCTTGAGATGTTTCTACAACTTGACTGGAGTCCACCTGTAGTAAATTCAACTGATTGGACATGATTTGGAAAGGGACACACCTGTCTATTTCAGAGCAAAATCAGAGCCATGAGGTCGAAGGAATTGTCCGTAGAGCTCGAGACAGGATTGTGTCTAGGCACATATCTGGGGAAGGGTACCAGTGATGGTCCCCAAGAACACAGTGACCTCCATCATTATTAAATGGAAGAAGTTTGGAACCACCAAGACTCTTCCTAGAGCTGGCCGCCTTGCCAAACTGAGCAATTGGGGGAGAAGGGCCTTGGTCAGGGAGGTGACCAAGAACCCAATGGTGACTCTGACAGAGCTCCAGAGTTTCTCTGTGTAGATGGGAGAACCTTCCATAAGGACAACCATCTCTGCAGCACTCCACCAATCAGGCCTTTATGGTAGAGTGGACAGACGGATGCCACTCCTCAGTAAAAGGCACATGACAGCCCGCTTGGAGTTTGCCAAAAGGCACCTAAAGGACTCTCAGACCATGAGAAACAAGATTATCTGATGAAACCAAGATGGAACTCTTTGGGTTGAATGCCAAGCGTCACATCTGGAGGAAACCTGGCACCATCCCTACGGTGAGGCATGATGGTGGCAGCATCAGGCTGTGGGATGTTTTTCAGCGGCAGGGACTGGGAGACTAGTCAGGATTGAGGGAAAGATGAATGGAGCAAAGTACAGATAGATCCTTGATGAAAACCTGCTCTGGAGCGCTCAGGACCTCCGACTGGGTTGAAGGTTCACCTTCCAACAGGACAACAACACTAAGCGCACAGCCAAAACCACGCAGGAGTGGCTTCGTGACAAGTCTCTGAATGTCCTTCAGTGGCCCAGCCAGAGCCCAGACTTCAACCCCATTGAACATCTCTGGAGAGACCTGAAAATAGCTGTGCAGCGACACTATCCATCCAACCTGACAGAACTTGAGAGGATCTGCAGAGAAGAATGGGAGAAACTCCTCAAATACAGGTGTGCCAAGCTTGTAGCGTCATACCCAAGAAGACTTGAGGCTGTAATCGCTGCCAAAGGTGCTTCAACAAAGTACTGAGTAAAGGGTCTGAATACTTATGTAAAGGGTCTGAATACTTACAGTTTTGCATTTCTCACATCACTATTTACATTTGCACAACAGTTAATGCAGTTCTCAAAACAATTAGTACAAACTGCAAAACCTAGTTGATAACCTGCAAAAGCGTGTCACTTGCTCAAAATGGATAGCTCATTCCTCAAAAGCAAGTATTCATGTCAATGAAAGTGTCAGTGTCATCAAGATGAAAAGTCCTGACACCATTGTTTATGAACAAGATAGTCAAATGGATTTGTCATGTTTTCATTATGACAGTTTACTCTGTAAATGTTTTCCAATGCAAAAAAGTCAGATCTTGGTGACACTACCTGAAAATGCTCAAGACAGCACTATATACTATTTGCACAGCCATTTGAAAAATACAGTAAAGTTACACATTACTGTATTTAGTGAGGTAACTGAGTACAAGACACTGAATATGTATGTTTCACATTTTTACTGCATATGCTCTTTGCGATTCTAATTTGTTCACAGCATTGTGCAAAATAAAAAATACACCCTTATTTACAACAAACATAAACTCCCTTTGGGTAGAGCTGTGCACAACTGTAAACAATATTGCAGTACATATTGGAACTGAACATACAACATACATAGTACTGTAATCATTCATGCACATCCAGACGTTCCTCTCTGTCTGGCCACATAATTTAATCTACATCACAGCAAATATCATCTCTTGCAATGCAGCGAGGAAGGTATCTCCTCGAGTGGCGAATCCACCCTCTGCAGGACTCTGCTGTGATGTCATCACATGCTGCATCCATGGCCGCTAGCAGGGCCATTTGGGTATGTGGATGCCGGTCATATACCTTCCACCTCCAGGAAGAGAAAAACTCCTCTATTGGATTTAGGAATGGTGAGTAGGAGGGAGATATTCCACCAGCATCCTATCATGTGCTGCAAACCACTGTCTGACGACATCTGAGTGGTGAAAACGCACATTATCCAAAACAACAACATGCTTGCTCAGATGGTCTCCAGTTAGACCCCTCTCATTCTCAGGGATTATGTCCCTGTAAAGAGTGTCTAAAAAAGTCAGCAGATGTTGTGTGTTGTATGGACCAAGACGGGGGATATGGGTGAGGACGCCGTTTTCTGAGATGGCTGCACACATAGTAATATTCCCTCCTCGTTGGCCTGGGACATCAATGGTTGCTCTCTGTCCAATGCGATTCCTTCAACGTCTTCTACCTTTTGCCAGATTGAAACCCGCCTCATCAAGGTATATGAATGTGTGCAGCGTGTCCCTGGCCTCCAGCTCCAGTACATGCTTTATTACAGAAGAGGGAGTGAGAAAAACTATAACAACTTTTCCTGTGTAACATAATGCATTTTGGACAACATATTGTACAGTATGCACTGTGAATACACACACACAGATCTGTCATGTAAGTGTAGTGCATGACACTACACAAAGTAAACAGTTTACAGCACTGAACATTAGAATTGTTTTACCTGTACATACTGGTGACGGATCTCCTTCACTCTGTCGCTGTTCCGTTCAAATGGCACATTGTACAATTGTTTCATGCGCATTTCATTCCTCCTGAGCACTCTGTCAATTGTAGCGACTGAAACAGATTCAATATTCCCAAAGATGTTGTCATCCTCTATAACAGCACTTTGTATCTCTCTCAACCTTATGGCATTGTTTGCAATCACCATTGCACAAATGGCTTCCTCTTGTTGCGGAGTAAAAAGGGGCCCTCTTCCACCTCTGCAAGGTTGTCTTGCAATCCTGTGTGGTGCAGAGTAAAATTACAGTAAATATGGCAAATCTTTACTGTAACACTACTGTACACTACAATACACTAAATGTGTGATGCAGTAAAGCTGTACGTCTAAATGTAAAATGTACAGTGACAAGTTATTGTCCCACTGCAAGCTTCATGTATGACACAAGGACAGTAGCGCAGTGCAGATTGTTTAGTGCTGAATTACTGTCCATTTATACATACCTGTTCTCCCGATGAAATGTTTGAATAATTGAATTTACAGTGGTTCTCCCAACATTTGGCTGCACCCTTCGACCAGCCTCAGCCATTGTGAGGCCGTGATTGACAACATGATCCACAATTGTAGCCCTGATTTCATCAGGGATCCGCCTATGTACTTGGCCTCCTCTTCCTCTTCCCTGTTTTGTCCCCTTCCCTTCCTCCCCGCACCCTCACCCCTCTTCCACGAGGCTGACCTTCCATTTCTGTGTCACAGTATTGTAGAAATGGTACACACTATGTCCTGCTTGGTTCATATATGCTTGTAAAGTGGGGGTTTATGGGATTCAGCTCTGACAGTGATTGTAGAAAAGTGGCTTATCATTGGTTGCAACTAATGCTTCACACACCCCTTCTCATCAGTGAAAGTTGAGATTCACCTGAGAGAAATTGTTCAATTTAGGAGACATTTTCATGAAAAAAGATTTTAAAAAAATGTGTAAAATTTGCTTGACAGATTTTGACAACTAGTTCAACATTTTTGTATGTAATGACTCAAGCAATGAAATGAGGACTATTAGTTTTATATGGAATGACTATTCAGCATTCACAAGTATAGTTAATTTTGACTGACATGACATAAGCAAATGATAATGTTATAAAACAGCAGAGAGTTGTATGAAAGCAATTGATGCATGTCCAAAAGCATTTGCAATTTGTTGGAAGGAATGAGAACCTGCTACTATGATGTGCACAAATGACTAAATGTTGTGGAGGTTGAACTAACTGTTGTGCAAATGTAAATAGTGATGTGAGAAATGCACCAAAGCGACTGAGAAAAACTGTAATAGTATTTCACGAAAAAAAAAAAGTTTTTGCTTTCTCATTATGGGGTATTGTGTGTAGATAATGAGGGAAAGAGGTTGTAACGTAACAACATTTGGAAAAAGTCAAGGGGTCTGAATACTTTTGGAATGCACTGTACATACACCTACAGTATGTAACACACACTGACAGCTCTGGTAGCACCGGCCAGACCAGGGGAACAGAACTGGACACTACACCCTGTCTCTGATCCAATTAGCTTAGGCCTTTATGAATAAGTGAAGATAAAATAAATACATAACCAGACAAATAATGATATTGTAGCTCCAGTGCTGCTGTTGAGAAGTAGTGAGAAGTTGGATAACTCTTAATTAGATCCTCTCCTAAGGCATTAGGGCCTGTGTGTGTGTGTGTGTGTGTGTGTGTGTGTGTGTGTGTGTGTGTGTGTGTGTGTGTGTGTGTGTGTGTGTGTGTGTGTGTGTGTGTGTGTGTGTGTGTGTGTGTGTGTGTGTGTGTGTGTGTGTGTGTGTGTGTGTGTGTGTGTGTGTGCGAGTGTAGACCATTAAAGCCCTCTGCAGAGGCATTTGAATCCCGAAGTAAACAAGCGTTTTGGGGCTTCAGTGTTCTTCTCCGCTATAATTGTGTGTATGCAGGGACTTGTGAAGGGCTTAGCATATTGTTTTAATACATGTTTAGATAAGTATGACGGCATAGGCTTATTGGCTCCCCAGTATAGTGTATGTATGGAGGCTAGTTGGTGTGTCTGCTTTGTCTATCAGTATAATGAAGACTGTGGGCTGCAGTAGAGGAAGATCTATGTCATCTATTCACTTCGTGACGGGCCGGCCCCAGGTGGTGAGGGTAGGCAACAACACCTCCTGCTTAGCCCTCTCCTGTACTTCCTGATCAAGTTTTGCTGACGACACAACGGTTGTAGGCCTGATCACAGACGGCGATGAGTCACCCTGCAGGGAGGAGGTCAGAGACTTGGCAGTGTGGTGCCAGGACAACAACCTCTCCCTCGATGTCAGTAAGACCAAGGAGCTGATCGTGGTCTATAGGAGAAAGAGGGGAGAGCATGCCCCCATCCACATCGATGGAGCTGTTGTGGAAAGGGTCAAGCTTCAAGTTCCTTTGCGTCCACATCACTAAGGACTTAACATAGTCCACACACACCCACACAATCAAGAAGAGGGCAAGGCAGCACCTCTTCCCCTCAGGAGGGGCCCACGGATCCTCAAAAACTACAGCTGCACCATCGAGAGCATCTTGACCAGCTGCATCACCGCTTGGTATGGCAAATGCACTGCTCTTGACCGCAAATCGCTACAGAGGGTTGTGCGGATAGCCCAGTACACCAATGTGGCCGAGCTCCCTGCCATCCAGGACCTCTATATCAGGCAGTCAGAGGAAGGTCCGACTCCAGCCACCCAAGCAATAGACTGTTCACTCTGCTACCGTCCGGCAAATGGTACCGGAGAATTGGCTCTCGGACCAACAGGTTCCAAGACAGCTTCTACCCCCAAGCCATAAGACTGCTAAATAGCCAGACTGCTAAATAGTCAATTAATGGTACCCGAACTGACTCTATCTTGCACTGACCCTACGCACACTCACTAGACTATATATACACACTCACTCACACACACCACATTGACACTCCCAAACACATTCACTACATACGTGCACACACACACAGGAGGTTGGTGGCACCTTAATTGGGGAGGACAGGCTCGTGGTACTGGCCGGAGCGGAATAGGCGGAATGGTATAAAATACATGGTTTCCAGGTTTGAATAACCTTTTTGCATGGTCTGTATTAAACCTCTTAAAACCATCTGTTTTATAGCTAATAAATATTTATATAATTTTGACGATTCAAATCCGTCCAGTTATTCTTTTAACATTTTGATGTTTTAGTTTTAGTTGTATTTATTTGCACCAAAGAAAACAAGTGATAAACAACCATACAGATAAAAAAATATTGTGCAGGTGTGGTTGGAAGCCCAAGGGCTTATATGAAAATCACACCAAAACAAAACAAAGCTACATACATATGTATGGTTTGTTAAAACAGATAACAAAACCTGCTAAGTATACATGCTTAAATGAATTTGTCAGTAATCATGAAAAAAGTATATATATATATATATATATATATACACTGCTCAAAAGGGAACACTTAAACAACACAATGTAACTCCAAGTCAATCACACTTCTGTGAAATCAAACTGTCCACTTAGGAAGCAACACTGATTGACAATAAATTTCACATGCTGTTGTGCAAATGGAATAGACAACAGGTGGAAATTATAGGCAATTAGCAAGACACCCCCAATAAAGGAGTGGTTCTGAAGGTGGTGACCACAGACCACTTCTCAGTTCCTATGCTTCCTGGCTGATGTTTTGGTCACTTTTGAATGCTGGCGGTGCTTTCACTCTAGTGGTAGCATGAGACGGAGTCTACAACCCACACAAGTGGCTCAGGTAGTGCAGCTCATCCAGGATGGCACATCAATGCGAGCTGTGGCAAGAAGGTTTGCTGTGTCTGTCAGCGTAGTGTCCAGAGCATGGAGGCGCTACCAGGAGACAGGCCAGTACATCAGGAGACGTGGAGGAGGCCGTAGGAGGGCAACAACCCAGCAGCAGGACCACTACCTCCGCCTTTGTGCAAGGAGGAGCACTGCCAGAGCCCTGCAAAATGACCTCCAGCAGGCCACAAATGTGCATGTGTCTGCTCAAACGGTCAGAAACAGACTCCATGAGGGTGGTATGAGGGCCCAACGTCCACAGGTGGGGGTTGTGCTTACGTTTGGCATTTGCCAGAGAACACCAAGATTGGCAAATTCGCCACTGGCGCCCTGTGCTCTTCACAGATGAAAGCAGGTTCACACTGAGCACGTGACAGACGTGACAGAGTCTGGAGACGCCGTGGAGAACGTTCTGCTGCCTGCAACATCCTCCAGCATGACCGGTTTGGCGGTGGGTCAGTCATGGTGTGGGGTGGCATTTCTTTGGGGGGGCCGCACAGCCCTCCATGTGCTCGCCAGAGGTAGCCTGACTGCCATTAGGTACCGAGATGAGATCCTCAGACCCCTTGTGAGACCGTATGCTGGTGCGGTTGGCCCTGGGTTCCTCCTAATGCAAGACAATGCTAGACCTCATGTGGCTGGAGTGTGTCAGCAGTTCCTGCAAGAGGAAGGCATTGATGCTAAGGACTGGCCCGCCCGTTCCCCAGACCTGAATCCAATTGAGCACATCTGGGACATCATGTCTCGCTCCATCCACCAACGCCACGTTGCACCACAGACTGTCCAGGAGTTGGCGGATGCTTTAGTCCAGGTCTGGGAGGAGATCCCTCAGGAGACCATCCGCCACCTCATCAGGAGCATGCCCAGGCGTTGTAGGGAGGTCATTCAGGCACGTGAAGGCCACACACACTACTGAACCTCATTTTGACTTGTTTTAAGGACATTACATCAAAGTTGGATCAGGCTGTAGTGTGGTTTTCCACTTTAATTTTGAGTGTGACTCCAAATCCAGACCTCCATGGGTTGATAAATTTGATTTCCATTGATAATTTTTGTGTGATTTTGTTGTCAGCACATTCAACTATGTAAAGAAACAAGTATTTAATAAGATTATTTCATTCATTCAGATCTATGATGTGTTATTTTAGTGTTCCCTTTATTTTTTTGAGCAGTGTATGTATATGTGTGTGTGTGTTTTGTTTAAATGTGTGTGCATGTGAGTGTGTGGAGGAGATTACTGAGTAGGTTGGTTCATCAGGCTGACCCCCAGTCTTCACTTGAAGTTATTGAGGAATGATGATGTTTTGGCAATGTGAAGATAAGAATTCCAGAGTATGGTACCTCTGTATCTGATAGAGAATTGACAATGTGAAGTGCAGCAGTAGGGAGGGTGAAGGTTACCGCAGTGTCTTGTGTTATATAGATGGAATTCAGAATTAACCTGGAAGAATCCATTGCCGATTTTAGGTTAACTGTCTGGGAGGTACGAGTATTTGTAGATGAAAGTGCATAATTGGCGAACATTAATGTAGTAAATAGACAAGATATTGAGTTTCTTAAACAAAGGAGCCAGGTAATTAGAGGAGGTGGCTAGTCTTGCAAATGTATTTATAGCAGTTTGTGTAGGTAGGAGGCATATGTACTGGCCCAGACAAGATTACTGTAAATGAGATATTGGTAAATGAAGCTATAGTATAGAGTGAGGAAGCACACCTGATGAACCAAACCACTCATCTTTCTGATGAAACAACAGATTTCATCACTTTGCTGCAGACAAATTGAATATAATCTTTCCATGATAACTTTTCATCAATTCAAACTTGGAGGAATCTAGTAGATGTGACTTTTTCCATTTCATTCCTACGAATTGAGATTCTGGCTCTTTTCTTTACAATATTTCTTATTCTTACTAGTGAATACATTAAAGTTCGATTTTTTTGTCACGTCCAGGCCTGGAAAGACAGGCTGGCGTGTTTTGTTTTGGTTTTGGTGTAGGGTTTTTATGTTCTAGGTGTTATATATCTATGTTGGGGTAATGGTTCCCAATTAGAGGCAGCTGTGTGTCGTTGTCTCTAATTGGGAACCAAATATATGTTTGGGGTTTTCGTATAGGTTTTATGGGTTATTGTTTGGTCATAGTTTCGCTGTGTTGTCAGTCTATGTTAGTGTTACGATCTTCGTTCATTTTGTTAGTTTGCCCAGTTACGTGTGTTTCGTTTCGTTTAATAAAACATGTATACTGGATGCCTCGCTGCGCCTTGGTCTGTCCCTTATGAAGATCGTGACATTTTTTACATTTCAAGATAATTGTTTATCTGGAACCATTCAGAAAATGTGTCCGTGCCTGAATTGGCTTCATTAATTAGTAAATCAAAATTATTATTAGATTAAATCTAATTGGTATCATCAACAAAGAGAATAGGAAGTACGGTAGAAGACACAGCAGCAAGGTCATTAATATAGATTAGGAATAACAAAGGTCCAATTATCGTACCCTGTGGCACGCCACAGGATATCTTGGCCCTGGTAGATGCACAGCCATTTGCATAAACACATTGTTCTCTGCCATAAACATAACAAACATAACTATATAGCCAATTATATGTATAATCATGCAAACTGTATTAATACAATTTGGAAAGTAATTTTTCATGATCAACCATGTCAAACGCTTTGGATTAATTTAAAAAGATGACAAGAGCGTATTCATTGATGTTAAGGGCTGTAAAGTATTTATCCACAAGTTGCAAAAGAGCCATATCTATGGAGAAGTTTTTACAAAAACCATATTGGTGGTCATATAGAATACAGTGTTGATTTAAATGTTTCAACATTCTCTTAAACACATATTTTCTAGGATTTTTTAAAAACATGGTAGTACAGATATTGGGCGATAATTTGTAGAAGATCTTGGATCCCCAGATTTAGAGGGGGATAAATTTGTCAATTTTAAAATCTTTGGGAACAACACAAGTTTGCTTGGTTTTTGTGAAGATATATGTTAGAGGCTCAGTAATCGAAGAAGACACTGATTTCACCAAGAGGCACCAATCTCATCATGACCTGATGTTGATATCTTTAAGTTACCAATTACCTCCATCACCTCCGTTACATCATCACCTTCATTACATCATCACCTCCATTACACCAGGAGGATCAAACTGAAGCTGAGAAGGGAAATGTCCCTTAATGTAATCCAAGGGATTTCCATCGGTCTTCTAAAATCCACATTAGTCACCGGATGTATACTTCCCACCCTTCCTTCAGACATATCTCATTAGACATAATGTCAAAGGTTGACATATAGTGACATACAGTATAAGTAATATGTCAGCGTAGGTATATAACTAATACGTCTTGTTTCCTCACTCATACCCCACAGAGGCTGAATATGGTAAATATATGGAAAAGGAGTGCCTAGGGTTACATAAGAGTATACATGTATGTACAGGGGATGTTGAAGACTCAGATATAGATACACAGTAGTATAGAACTGTTGCAGGTTATGCCTGGCTGTACAGAGGAACAATAGCATAAAGATACTCACTGGTGCAGGGCATCTCAGGTTGGTCTACGTCCCCACGGTAGTAGCCGTTGCGGCAGACGCAGATAGTGGCGGCCTCGGCTGCAGAGCGGCTGTTGGAGGGGCACTGCAGACACAGACCTGGACCCTGGCTCGACTTGAATGTCCCTGGGGGGCAGGCTACAGGGGGGGGAGAGAAAGACAAACAATATTAGACATTAAGATAATGCAAAGTATTTAGGCATAGGCTGATACATGAACACCGTGCACATCCTGGCTTGACTTGAGGCACTGACTTACATGGTGGGAGATGGGACGAAATACATTAGAAAATGCTGAAGCAAAATGGTCGTATTGTTTAACATCTGACAGGTAAAAATAGCCTAGCACTGAACCTTGGCATTGACATGGATGTTATTGTGGGACAGGTTACATAGGGACAGATGGAATAACAGATGAGTGATCCATAACATGAGTAGTGAGGCTGAGGATTAAATGGACTGCTTGAGTGACCCTGATGCTCTATGGATGTCTGGCAATTTGTATCTCTCTCTCTCTCTCTCTCTCTCTCCCCTTCCCCCTCCCTCCCTCCCTGTTTATTATATGCATCCAGCCCCATTGATCTCCAGTGATAACTCCCCCTCATTCAGCAGTAGCAGATTCATTCTGGGAACGGGGAGAGAGAGGAGGAAAAATATGACTGTTCCTGATATGACTGTGTCCCTAAGCTCAGGCAATAATCACATCCATTTCAGAAATCCTGCAGGAATAAAAGGATGAGAAAAAAGGAGGGGGGAGACTGTCCTGAAAAAGAGAGGGATTTACGTGCTATATTAACTATGATGAAAGCCTAATTTTAGCTAGTTTCCTCATTGCTTCCTTGTAGGGTTTAAGAGGGGTAAGGTGAAATAGGTGCTACAACCCACAATAAGTAGGTCTATAATGTCACGACTTCCGCCGAAGTCGGTCCCACTCGTTCGGCGGTCGACGTCACCGAAGTCGGTCCCACTCGTTCGGCGGTCGACGTTTACACACCTGGTTTCAATCCCACAATTACTTGTTCATTATTTAACCCTCTGTTCCCCCAGGTTTGTTTGTGAGTGATTGTTTGTATGTAATAGGTCCGTTAGCTGTGGGCTCTGTATTTTGAGATGTATTTTGTGAACATTTGAGTAAATACGTGTATTACTCAATTCTGCTGTCCTGCCCCTGACTCCTCTACACCAACTACACATAGGATCTTTTTACATTTAAACTCAACAGGACAAGCCACTCACTTTCTGTGGTTATGTCCTGGAGTAAAATAATGTAATGGCTTGGCTGGGGGAGGCAAATGTAGCTTTGCGACTTAGGCTATCCAATGAGTTTTTGAAAAGGAGTTAAAAAAATCGTCATAGACAAGCCAGCTCTAGCAAAGTAGCCACATAATCTAGCCCTTATCTAAAATTGTCACGATCTTCTGAAATGACAGACCAAGGTGCAGCGAGGCATCCAGTTTACATGTTATATTTATTAACATAAACGATACTCACGCAACTGGGCAAAACAATGAACAGAACGAAACGAAGACCGTAACATATAACATAGACTTACAACACACAGACGCTATGCCTAAACAATAACCCACGACATACTATTGAAAACCCCAAACATATATATGGTTCCCAATTAGAGACAACGACACTCAGCTGCCCCTAATTGGGAACCATTACTCCAACATAGAAATAGAACACCTAGAACTCAAAAACTTTCACCAAAACGAAACCTAAACACTTCAGCCTAAAACTCTGGCCTGGACGTGACAGTACCCCCCCCCAAAAGCGCGGACTCCGACCGCGCCACAAAAGTCCATGGGGGGGTCTTCGGGTGGGTCTTTTGATCCCAGGTGGCGGCTCCGGTGCCGGCTGTGCTGACTTAGGCCCTGGGCTATTAACCAGAACTCTGGTGCGAGGAGCAGGAGCCGGCCGTACTGGGCTCACGAAGCATACTGGGACTCTGGTGCGAGGAGCAGGAACCGGCCGTGATGGGCGCCGTGATAGGCTCATGACGAGCACTGGGACTCTGATGCAGGGAGCAGGAACCGGCCGTACTGGACTCACGAAGCGCACTGGGACTCTGGTGCGAGGAGCAGGAGCCGGCCGTACTGGGCTCACGAAGCGCACTGGGACTCTGGTGCGAGGAGCAGGAACGGGCCGTGTAGGACTCGTTACACGCACTTGGACTCTGGTGCGGGGAGCAGGAATGGGCCTTACTGGGCTCATGACGCGCACTGGGACTCTGGTGCGGGGAGAAGGAACGGGCCGTACTGGACTCATGACGCGCACTGGCACTCTGGTGCGGGGAGCAGGAACGGGCCGTGCTGGATCCACGACGGGCACATGGATCCTGTAGCGTGGAGCAGGGACAGGACGTGCTGGGTCCACGACGGGCACAGGGATCCTGGAGCGTGGAGCAGGGACTGGACGTGCTGGGTCCACGACGGGCACAGGGATCCTGGAGCGTGGAGCAGGGACTGGACATGCTGGACTCTCTAAGCGCACAGGGGGCCTGGTGCGCAGAGCCGGAACAGGACGTGCTGGATCCACTACACGAACAGGGATCCTGGAGCGTGGAACAGGGACAGGATGTACTGGATCCACAACACGCACAGGAGACCTGATGCGTATAGCCGACACCCCTCTCCCAGGTTGTTCACTCATCCTGGCTTCACCGATGAGGGGAGCTGGAATGTCGTGCACCGGGCTGTGCGCGTGGACATGAGACACCGCACTCAGAGCCGGCGCAGGATATCTCGGTCCCAACAGGCGCACTGGAGACCTGGCGCGCAGAGCCTGCACCACTCTTCCAGGCTGCACATTTACCTAGCCCGACAGATGAGTGGCGTTGGAATTTCGCGCACCGGCCTATGCATGCACACTGGAGACACCGTGCGCACAACTGCATAGCACGGTGTCTGCTCAGTGCGACGCACCCTCCAACGCTCCCTCCAGAGAGCACGAGGAGTTAGCTCAGGAGTCCCTCCTGAACCGGCCAAACTCCCCGTGTCCCCCCCCCCAAAAAAAGTTTTTGGGGGCTGCCTTTCGGGCTTCCTAGCCAGACGAGGTCTAACAAACTTTTCCTTCTCCGGGTTCCATACTCCATATCGATCCTCATAATATCACCGCTCCACTATCGCTGCTTCCAGCTCCTCTCTAGGACGGCGATATTCTCCAGGCTGATCCCATGGTCCATCATCCTCCAGTTCTTCCTCCCAAGTCCTGAACTCCCGGGTCTCTCGCTGCTTGGTCTTTTTATGGTGGGTTATTCTGTCATGATCTTCTGAAATGACAGACCAAGGTGCAGCGAGGCATCCAGTATACATGTTATATTTATTAACATAAACATACTCACGCAACTGGGCAAAACAATAAACAGACCAAAACGAAGACCGTAACATATAACATAGACTTACAACACACAGACGCTATGCCTAAACAATAACCCACGACATACTATTGAAAACCCCAAACATATATATGGTTCCCAATTAGAGACAATGACACTCAGCTGCCCCTAATTGGGAACCATTACCCCAACATAGAAATAGAACACCTAGAACTCAAAAAACCCTTCACCAAAACGAAACCTAAACACGCCAGCCTAAAACTCTGGCCTGGACGTGACAAAAATATCCCTTCTAACACAATGACTAGACCAGGGGTCAGCATACAGGTCGGCAACTTTGATAAGAATGAGTTTAATTTAGAACATCTGTTCCCAAATATTCCCACAAATGAAAAAAGAGATATGTGATCGTGTCTCAATGTAAACAAGGTATGAAATTATGGTTATTTTAAAATACATTCTCTTTTTTGGGCTTAGTTGTGAGCAATTTGCAGGGCACAAATTATTATTATTTTCCGGCCCCCCGACCATTCGCTACAACAAAAATCGGCCCACGGCTGAATCTAGATGCCTACTCCTGGACAAGAACATGCAAAGTAGGAATGAGGATCGGTCCTCCATACCAACAAAGCAACCATCCAGGACCTCTATCAAGATATGCCATTGAAACCTACTGAAGCAAAATTCTACAGACAAGTAGAAGTCTATCCCTCCTATACATAGGGGCAGGAGTTTTACCTGATCATGTAACCTTGCCAGGAAAACTGAGCCCTAGAGGCCTAAACTACGGCCCAGAATCAGGTCACATAGCCAGAAAAGGTCTACCTCCTAGCCCTACCAGTACAATAGTACACGGAACACAGCATACCTCCTAGCCCTACCAGTACAATAGTACACGGAACACAGCATACCGCCTAGCCCTACCAGTACAATAGTACACGAAACACAGCATACCTCCTAGCCCTACCAGTACAATAGTACACGGAACACAGCATACCACCTAGCCCTACCAGTACAATAGTACACGGAACACAGCATACCTAGTAGCCCTACCAGTACAATAGTATACGGAACACAGCATACCTCCCAGCCCTACCAGTACAATAGTACACGGAACACAGTATACCTCCTAGCCCTACCAGTACAATAGTACACGGAACACAGCATATCTCCTAGCCCTACCAGTACAATAGTAGACACAGCATAAGGACAAATTGAGAGTTATCCACTACAGTATGAGTGAGGAACCATCACTCCATACCCTCTCAGAATGACCTGAATGGGAAAGAATCAGGGAAAGAATGTTGAACGAAGGTAGAGAACGGAGGGGCGGATGAAACCTTTGGACCTTTATATCAACAACCTTTTAAGATTGAATTAAATATTTTATGCTTCATTAATATAAGAACAGAGAAGCAGGGTTTTGAGGCGAGCATCTGGTTTATGGTGCCGTTAAATAGGCAGATTTCAATTTTTTTACGAGTCCTCTCTCCCGTTCTACTGGCATCTCAAACGGGCTGTTAGACCGGGGATATGAGAGAAGGAGGGAGAGAGGGTGAGAGAAAGAGAGAGAATTAGAGAAGAAGAGTGCGAAAGGAAGAGAGGAGATAGATTTACTGCACATACTCAAGTAACAGTGGAAGAGCTACTCTTTATGAAAATAAAGAGGGAAAGATTGAGGGGGAGAGAGAAAGACAGACATAAAGACAAGGAAAGAGAGAAAGAAAGGAGACATTCCAGCTCCAGCAGAATTCCTTACAGACACACAGGAGGCTAACACACTGGTCACACAACACACAGAGACAGACCACTACAACCACCAAGCATAGCACCAACTAGTAGAAACACACACGGACTGGCCACACCCACCACAAACGACCAGTAAAACCCTTCGCAAAAGAGGCGTTTAACTTCAAAGGAATTTTCTTGGTTAAATAAAGGTTCAATAAATGTAGTGTTGTGTAGGCCAGTGGTTCTCAAACTGGGGGTGTGAAACTGAATGGGAGAAATATATATTAAAATGTAAATATTTTCTATGTATATATATTATTTATATTTCCCTTTGCCTATTCGATCTGGTTACTAACATAGGCCTAAGGTATTGCACCAAATTCTAGTCTCAAAAACATAATCTGTGATTCAGAACCAGAAGGTTGTGTGTCTTGACTCTTGACCAATGACCAGTCATCAGCAGTCAGGCGCACTAATCCAGATTAGTGGCCAGAAAGCACTTTAAAATGTTCTCCTGTTTTGCCTGGCAAAAACGGTTATATTATCCATATAAAATACAACTCAGCAATCTGCTAAAGGACGCATCATTGCCAGAACAATAAGTTACCTGGAGATTTTGTTGATCATTTTCATATTTCAGATAGGCCTAGCTTGGGTGGCTACTGTGGCTATAGGTTAAATATAGCTGTAACATTGCACTGCCTTCAATAGGGCCTATGGGATGGAGATGTAAAATTTCTGGCAAATTTATTGCAATATTTGTGAGGAAGAAAAAGGCTACAAACAGACATGCTTTCCATCCGATCCTGTAACCTCCGCTGCATACAGGTTGGCCATATAGTCCTGCTTGCTCTGGACTCCAGAGAAGTGACATGATATCCCTAGTTGATATTGACTACTAACATGAATGACTTTGCATGCATTCATGTGCATGTGCGAGGGGTCACGAGCTTTGAGCCACTCCTTTTTTGGGGTCTGGATTAAAACGTTTGAAAACCACTGGAAGTAGGCTATGTGGAGGCATGGGAATAGTATACCCATAGAACTAAAAGCATTATTCTGCATTGGCTTCCACACTGAGTGGTTCAATCTGGTGAATATACTATAAACATGTGTGGAATCTCGTAACAATCAGACTGGCCTTATGGGAATCACATCTCTTTAGAAACCAATAACCCGTTTATAGAACCAAGGACTTCAGTGTATTTAACAGTTAACGCACAGATCCAAAATAATTAGTAGGAGGATGAGGGGAAAAAGATTGTCATCATCTTCTTCTGCTGATATAAAAGTGTTCATGACGTTCAGTAGGCCTAGAGCACATATTCATTTAAATTGTTATTTTTTTATTTGACCTTTATTTAACTAGGCAAGTCAGCTAAGAACACATTCTTATTTTCAATGACAGCCTACCCCGGCCAAACCCGGACAATGCTGGGCAAATTGTGCGCCACCCTATGGGACTCCCAATCACAGCCGGATGTGATACAGCCTGGATTTGAACCAGGGACTGTAGGGACACCTCTTGCACTGAGATGCAGTGCCTTAGACCGCTGCGCCCTCGGGAGCCCGAGTTAAATGAGATTCTACTTCCACATTTTATGCCAATTGTCTGCCGTCTGTTCAATGGGACGTGGATTAATTCAATTCTCCTCCTGGTCTACCTGCCAAGATGATGGGGTCAGCACACACACACACATAATAAAAGTGAAAGACCGCCTCTGTCTGCTTCACTCTGCTCTGCGATGGAGCTGAGCCTTTCTCTACCTTGTATATTATGTGCATGAAGCTAGCTACCACATTAAAGCCAATAATTAACCACTAGCTGCTCTGCTGCACAGGGCTGTCAGAGAGAGAGAGCGACAAAGAGAAAGAGAGAGGAATAGGGAGAGAGATATGAAAGACAGAGCAAGAGAGAGATAGTGTGAAAAAAATACGCTGAAAAAAATAAATGAAACGCAATGATGCAAAAACCTCAGAGGCCTCGTTCTAAACCTCACAGTGGAGCAGCAGAGGGCTGACTGTGTCAGCTGACTGCCTTGGTTGGTTGGGTCCGCCTCACAGCGATTGGCAAGCGGCCCACACTCCTCACTGATTCATTAATATTTGGGTTGGAGGATGACGGGTGTTCTTCAAAAGGAAAACCCACAGTGCAGTCAGTCAGTGCCAGGATAAAGCAGTAGAGGAGTGGGGAGTAGAGATGCATCACTTGTTGAGGGTGTGTGTTTTTAGGAACAAATGGAGATAAAGTATTAGATCAACCAGTAGTTAGTCTTCCCAGTGTGGGGGGAACCCAGCACTGAAATGAAAACACAATATTATCCTGTTTTAAGTGGCCTCTTGAGCCCCTGTCTTTTGCAACATACAGTTGAAGTCGTAAGGTTGGAGTCATTAAAATTAGTTTTTCAACCACTCCACAAATTTCTTGTTAACAAACTATCGTTTTGGCAAGTTAGTTAGGACATCTACTTTGTGCATGACACAAGTAATTTTCCCAATAATTGTTTACAGACAGATTATTTCACTTATAATTCACTGTATCACAATTCCAGTGGGTCAGAAGTTTACATACACTAAGTTGACTGTGCCTTTAAACAGCTTGGAAAATTCCAGAAAATTATGTCATGGCTTCAGAAGCTTCTGATAGGCTAATTGACATAATTTGAGTCAATTGGAGTTGTACCTGTGGATGTATTTCAAGGCCTACCTTCAAACTCAGTGCCTCTTTGCTTGACATCATAGGAAAATCAAGTGAAATCAGCCAAGAACTCTGACATTTTTTTTTTTTACCTCCACAAGTCTAGTTCATCCATGGGAGCAATTTCCAAATGCATAAAGGTACCAGGTTCATCTGTACAAACAATAGTACGCAAGTATAAACACCATGGGACCATGTAGCCGTCATACCGCTCAGGAAGGAGACGTGTTCTGTCTCCTAGAGATGAACGTACTTTGGTGCGAATTGTACAAATCAATCCCAGAACAACAGCAAATGAACTTGTGACGATGCTGGAGGAAACAGGTACAAAAGTATCTATATCCACAGTAAAACGAGTCCTATATCGACATAACCTGAAAGGCTGCTCAGCAAGGAAGAAGCCACTGCTCCAAAACCGCCATAAAAAAAGCCAGACTAAGGGTTGCAAGTGCACATGGGGACAAAGATTGTACTTTTTGGAGAAATGTCCTCTGGTCTGATAAAACAAAAATAGAACTGTTTGGCAATAATGACCATCGTTATGTTTGGAGGAAAAAGGTGGAAGCTTGCAAGCCGAAGAACACCGTGAAGCACAGGGGTGGCAGCATCATGTTGCGGGGGTGCTTTGCTGCAAGAGGGACTGGTGCACTTCACAAAATAGATGACATCATGAGGAAGGAAGATTATGTGGATATATTGAAGCAACATCTCAAGACATCAGTCAGGAAGTTAAAGCTTGGTCTTCCAAATGGACAACGACCCCAAGCATACTTCCAAAGTTGTGGAAAAATGGCTTAAGGACAACAAAGTCAAGGTATTGGAGTGGCCATCACAAAGCCCTGACCTCAATCCTATAGATAATTTGTGGTCAGAACTGAAAAAGCGTGTGCGAGCAAGGAGGCCTACAAACCTGACTCAGTTACACCAGCTTTGTCAGGAGGAATGGGTCAGAATTCACCCAACTTATTGTGGGAAGCTTGTGGAAGGTTACCTGAAACGTTTGACCCAAGTAAAACAATTTAAAGACAATGCTACCAAATACTAATTGAGTGTATGTAAACTTCTGACTTCAACTGTATCTGTATATCCGTCTTATTTTGTCTCGCATTCCTCTCCTCCTTCTGACCTTGACTCACTCTCTTTTCTTTCCATCTGCATGCTTCTCTCTCACTTTTTTCTTTCTTGTTCCATCTTCTCTCTCTCTTCTCCCCCTTTGCCCTGTCGGAACCTTTGAACCACATGGTTTTATCATAGACATCATCTTGCTCTTCCTCTATCCCTCTCTTTCACCCCTGTATCTCTCTCTCTCTCTCTCTCTTTCTGACAGACAGAGGGGCTAAGTCAGAGGGTTGACACTGAGGGTTCACTGACCACTGATGACTATCGGACAGCCGTGGCCTGATGTCACAGTCAGCATGGTGACCAGAGCAGATGTCTTATACTGTCTCATTCACCAGCAGAGAGCACAGTTCCACCTTGATCTGTCTGTGTCTACACCACAAAACCAAAAAATGAATCGAAGCGCTATAGTTCCTTTTATCATGACACATGGCTAGACTGAGAACAAGTCTGCATCTAATTGATTTAATGAAGGAGTAGCTCAGTCCCAACAACTTGCCAATAATAACCTGGCATAGGAACACAACTATACAAGATCAAACTATACAGAGCCTTCAGAAAGTATTCATACCCTTTGACTTATTCCACATTTTGTTGTGTTACAGCCTGAACTCAAAATTGATTAAATCGTTTTTTTTCTCTCACCCATCTACACACAATACCCGATAATGACAAAGGGAAAACATGTTTTTAGACATTTTAGCAAATTTAAGTCTCTAAGCGCTTTGCAAACCTGGATTGTACAATATTTGCACCTTGGTTTAGTAGTAAAACAAGTAAAATTCGGAGACATTTTACTGGTCCCCACAAGGAAAAAGGCTATTTTAGGCTTAGGGGTTAGGTTTAAGGTTACAATTAGGGTTAGGGTTACAATTAGTGTTAGGGGTTACTGTTAGGAGTTAGGGTTACAATTAGTGTTAAGGGTTACTGTTAGGAGTTATGGTTACAGTTAGTGTTAGGGGTTACTGTTAGGAGTTATGGTTACAATTAGTGTTAGGGGTTACAGTTAGGAGTTATGGTTACAATTAGTGTTAGGGGTTACTGTTAGGAGTTATGGTTACAATTAGTGTTAGGGGTTACTGTTAGGAGTTATGGTTACAATTAGTGTTAGGGGTTACTGTTAGGAGTTATGGTTACAATTAGTGTTAGGGGTTACAGTTAGGAGTTATGGTTACAATTAGTGTTAGGGGTTACTGTTAGGAGTTATGGTTACAATTAGTGTTAGGGGTTACTGTTTGGAGTTATGGTTACAATTAGTGTTAGGGGTTACTGTTTGGAGTTAGGCTTAGAGTTATAGCACCACAATCCCCACATTCCACAGGTAATGCCTGTTAACAGTTCTATAACATTCATCAATACGCATCCACTGTCCCACAGCCCAGACAGTCAATTTAACTTCTTAGGGAGCTGTCGAGGAGACGGTTTTAGAGAGTCTGGCATGCCCAAAGTAAAATGCCTGCCATTCAGGCCCAGAAAATAGTATATGTACATAATTAGTACTATTGGATAGGAAACACTCTGAAGTTTCTAAAAGTGCTAAAATAATGTATGTGAGTATAGCAGAAGTGATATAGCAGTTGAAAACCCAAGAAAAATCCATACGGATTTGCTGTTTCTTTTGTAAATGACCTTTTTCTCCATTGTGGCTATTCATTTCTCTGTTTTGTAGGACTGAGACTGCAGTACCTATGGCTTCCACAGGATGTCAACAGTCTTTAGACAAGGTTTCAAAACAATAGGGCTAAAGGGAATCGTATAGAAGAAGAATTATTAAAGGAAGTGGAAATGAGAAATACTTTTTTCGGTCACGAGAACGAGAGCACGCCTCACTTTATTTTCCTTTCTTATCAGTCAGGCTACAATCCGGTTGAAATATTATAGTAAATATACATAAAATGATACCCAAGGAAACATTAAAAATGAGGTTTGATTTGTTTGGAGAAATATGATAGGTATAATTTGAACGCGTTCTCTTCACGGTTCTATGGGCGACTCGACGGTGGATTTTATGAACATAACGCGCCAACCAAACTGAGATTTATGGATATAATTAATGACTTTTTCTAACAAAAGAAGCATGGATTGTCTTCGTTGGACTCTTGGGAAGCCCTCAGCAGAAGTTCATCAAAGGCAAGCGATTTTATATTAGCGATTATATGCGTTTTGTGAGACCCACGTTGGTTATGGATTTATGCTAATGCATAAAATATGAGAGGGGCTATCCTCAAACAATCAAATGTTGTGCTGTAAATCCTTTTTGAAATCTGACAATGCTGTGATATTGCCAAGAGTGAGAGCTTTTGTTGACTATGCAACACTTGTATATTGATGAATGTTTAAGCAGAAAAAAGTGCAGAGACAATATTTCCCCATGCTACTAGCCCAGTATTTGGTTTTGTACAGTGGGGGTTGATATAAGCCTCGCTGTGTGCTTATCTGACCAGTGCAACATGTAGTATTTTTTTTATCTCTAGCGTGCCATGCATCTGTACCTGAAGAGACTGACAGCTTCTCTGAGCCAGGCAAATTAATTTATCAGGATCATTATAATGGATATATCCAAATAAATGTAAATATAGAAACGAAGGTAAAACAAATGAAAATGCACATAGTTTGCTGTCATTTCAGCTACTTGATGTGATTGTGTGTTAGCTTTCCTTTAGTTGCCTAGCTAGCTATCAAAGGAGAAATAACGTTAGCCGAGTTATCCTCCATAATTATATTATTGACTTGACAATCAGTTGGTTTCTGGCTATTTATACATTATTTATCAAATCATTATCTGCTGAAGTTCTTGTTACCTATTTATAAATGATTTATAAAATCATTGTTCTTGTCTCTCGTCATAATTGGAAGTCTACTAAATAGCAAGCTAGCTAGCTAGCTACATGCCAATGGTTTGTTTAGCATAGAAATGTGGAATGAATTGAATGAACGACCAGCCTGTTCGGATAGCAACTTCAGAACCTTTGAACTAACAACTGGCTTTTGCCCGGACTACATTGTCTGGTGGAAGGATGAAATAAAACAAATGTACTAATTAAAATAAAGTTTTTAATGAAAACATGTTGTTAATAATTGTTTAAATGTTGGCAACCGTTATACAAAACCAAATGACCCTCCAACCTGGGGATTATTGTGTGATAACTTCCTCCTAAAGGCTGTTACCGTCCCAAGGCGTTGGGAGTTATATCACACGATAATCCCAGAGTTCTCATCATATCATATCAAATTTTAGTCGTCGCGTGCTTTGTAAACAACAGGTGTAGACTAACAGTGAAACGCTTACTTCCCAACAATGCAGAGAAATTAAAGAAAAGTAAAACACTTAATAATAAAAATTATAATAAATACACAATGAGTAACGATAACTTGGCTATATACACGGTGTACCAGTACAGAGTCAATGTGCAGTGGTACGAGGTAATTGAGGTAGATATGTACATATAAATAAGAATAAAGTGAAAAATAATAAACAGTAGCAGCAGCCTATGTGATGAGACAAAAAAGATTGTGCAAAAAAGGGTCAATGAACAGCTGAAGCCAAATACATTTAAACTCAATTTTTCACAATTCCTGACATTTAATCCCAGTAAGAATTCCCTGTTTTAGGACACTTGTGATCACCCCTTTATTTAGAAAATGTGAAATGTCAGAATAATAGTAGAGAGAATGATTTATTTCAGCTTTAATTTCTTTCATCACATTCCCAGGGGGTCAGAGGTTGATATACACTCAATTAGTATTTGGTAGCATTGCCTTTAAATTGTTTAATTTGGGTCAAACGTTTTGGGTAGCCTTCCACAAGCTTCCCACAATAAGTTGGGTGAATTTTGGCCCATTCCTCCTGACAGAGCTGGTGAACTGAGTCACGTTTGTAGGCCTCCTTGCTCTTTTTCAGTTCTGGCCACACATTTTCTCTAGGATTGAGGTCAGGGCTTTGTGATGGCCACTCTAATACCTTGACTTTTTTTGTCCTTAAGCCATTTTTCCACAACTTTGGAAGTATGCTTGGGGTCATTGTCCATTTGGAAGACCCATTTGTGACCAAGCTTTAACTTCCTGACTGATGTCTTGAGATGTTGCTTCAATATATCCACATAATTTTCCTTCCTCATGATGCCATCTATTTTGTTAAGTGCACCAGTCCCTCCTGCAGCAAAGCACCCCCACAACATGATGCTGCCACCCCCGTGCTTCATGGTTGGGATGGTGTTCTTCGACTTGCAAGCCTCCCCCCTTTTCCTCCAAACATAACGATGGTCATTATGGCCAAACAGTTATATTTTTGTTTCGTCAGTCAAGAGGACATTTCTCCAAAAAGTATGATCTTTGTCCCCATATGCAGTTGCAAACTGTAGTCTGTCTTTTTTTATGGCAGTTTTGGTGAGCGGCCTTCAGGTTATGTCGATATAGGACTCGTTTTACTGTGGATATAGATACTTTTGTACCTGTTTCCTCCAGCATCTTCACAAGGGCCTTTGCAGATGCTCTGGGATTGATTTGCACTTTTCACACCAAAGTACAGTTCATCTTTAGGATACAGAACGTGTCTCCTTCCTGAGTGGTATGACGGCTGTGTGGTCCCATGGTGTTTATACTTGCGTACAATTCTTTGTACAGATGAACGTGGTACCTTCAGGCGTTTGGAAATTGCTCCCAAGGATGATCCAGATTTGTGGAGGTCTACAATTGTTTTTCTGAGGTCTTGCCTGATTTCTTTTTGATTTTCCCATGATGTCAAGCAAAGAGGCACTGAGTTTGAAGGTAGGCCTTAAAATACATCTACAGGTACACCTCCAATTGACTCAAATGATGTCAATTAGCCTACCAGAAGCTTCTAAAGCCATGACATAATTTTCTGGAATTTTCCAAGCTATTTAAAGGCACAGTCAACTTAGTGTATGTAAACTTCTGACCCACTGGAATTGTGATACAGTGAATTATAAGTGAAATAATCTGCTGGAAAAATGACTTGTGTCATCCACAAAGTAGATGTCCTAACCGACTTGCCAAAACTATAGTTTGTTAACAAGAAATCTGTGGAGTGGTTGAAAAACGAGTTTTAATGACTCCAACCTAAGTGTATGTAAACTTCCGACTTCAACTGTAGATAGTCTGGGTAGCTATTTGGTTAACTATTTAACTAACTATTTAGCAGTCTTATGACTTAGAAGCTGGGTAGAAGCTGTTCAGTGTCCTGATAGTTTCAGTCTTGGTGCATCGGTACTGGTTTAAATATGGCCAATCTGATGTAATTGGTTTTATATAAGTGTAAAATTAAATGGGTGAGTCCCCTGGTGTCTCTAAGGATTCACATCATATCTGACATGATTTACGTATTTGAAGCAGATATACCTGGTGGATATGGGGTGACTGACACTGATAAGGGAAACCCAATGGTGATATGGTAAGGGTAGGGCCTGGAGTTTCTCCTGACCTGACCAGGAACTTTTTTGTTTGTTGTTGTCCTAGTTATAAGTTACTAGGCCCCAGAGTTTTCCCTGGTCTTAGGTAAGAACCATCACTTCTCAATATTGGCCAGTAGATATAGACAGATTGACATTAAGAGAAGGTCAGAAGGAGAGAAGCTATATTTAATGGCCCTTAAGAGTAACTGTTATCACCCCAAACACACCCTTAACCTTTAACCCCACACCCCATCTATCACATATGATGAAGCTCAGTCTATAGAATCATGCCCACACACATGCACACACACACACACACACACTCACACACACACACACACACACACACACACACACACACACACACACACACACACACACACACACACACACACACACACACACACACACACAGACAGATACAGACACACACAGACACAGACACAGACACACACACGTAAGACCCTCTTCCCTGTAGCCTTGAGGCTTTGAAGTTGAGTAAGCTAAATGAATATGTTTGCAAAGATGATGACAAAATGTGGCTGAAACAGAAAAATACAAAAAGGTCAAGTCAATCAAGAGCAGAGCTCATTTGTATTCACTCTCCTCTCTGCCATTGTTCATTTGCGAATCAGGAAGGCAAGTAATGAGCTTTTTCTTTTTCAAAACCTGGTGTTTATCATTTTCTGTAGAATTTCAAAGAGAATTAACTGTAAAGAAGGACAATGTGATTGTTCAAAGCAGAAGTTGCCTTTGAGATATAGTCTTTTCATCACTTGCACAACAGAAACACCACACATCCTTGGAGTCAGAGCAACTGTTTTTATGGGAATTGATAGTTTAAATGTCACAGTGATGACATCATGACATAATTTGCGGGGTCCTGTGGAGGACGAGGGGCCTCTGGGTAGGGGTGTGTCTCCTGGACCTCTGCACCACTCTGTCAGCGCCTTCCAATCTCTCACTGGACAGAGAACATTTTGGGAGGAATAAAATAATGGAGGGCTGGAGGGTTGAGACTGGGGGCGTTTTCTAAAGGAATAAAGGAAGGATTGTAGGACTCTGGGCTGGAACACCCCTAGTCTGCTCTCCAAAGCTCACTGCTGAAGAGTTGAAGAGTTCCCCACTGGACTGATCATTAATCATGTCCCTTCTGTCTGTGTCAGGGTCTTGACTCTGCACTCTCCACTTTGCACCAAACACACAACATCTCCACATAACTTCCCAACCCAATACAGCCCTATATCCCAAATGTCTGCACCAAAAATATACAATATCCACATAACACTCAGCGACCCAATACAACCTCTAACCCAACATATCAGAAGCTGAATATCAGTCCTTTTCACAAACCCCACTATCAGTTCCCTACATCAAACTCAGTACATTCCAATCTGAAGAAGAGAGAGATGTTGAGAGAGATTAGACAGAAAAAGCATACAGATAGTTGGGTAGTGAGAGTTCTATGCGGCTACTGCCGGCAGTCTGCCTCTCTGTGTGTCATGCCATGGCTGGCTGTATTCAATAGAGCGCACGCCAGCAGCTAGAGGAGAAAATCCACAGCTTTATGGACACAAAATAACATTACTATGTGAATTCTGTTGCTCATTAGTGTGTATTACAACACTGCAGAACAATCACAGGTAATCAACACAGCTAATACGATGTTAACAGATAGTCGATAAGGATTGTCCTTTTCGTTTAAATATACATTAGGGTAGAGGAGAATGGAGAGCAGGTGTGTGTGTGTGTAGAGGCATGCTCACTGACACGCAGACACACACTATGGCAAAGCCCACGCCCAACGGGCAGGCTGTCACTATGGCAACGCCACAGCCGGTGTTTCTCTGGCCCGTACTGGCGGCTCGGCTCCTGTTTGAATGGCCCGGCCAACGACAGACGTGCCGGCTACAGGGAAATCTGGTCTACCAGCAGGGCGAAAAGGGTCTGTGTGTGTGTGTGAGTGCAAGTGTGTGTTTGGTCATTCGTGCATGCTAGTGTGGGGATCCACACAGTGTGTGTACACAACATCAAGGGACCCATATCAGCTTTTAACTCCAGCTCCCCCATATAACCAGAGAGCCTTGGCACTTGGCACGGTCCTATCACGTCTGGCACACATGACCGGATCCATTTTATTTCCAGGAAGATGGGGCCTTGTGCCAAGCCTCTAAGTATAGCGTTCAGATACAGAGAGAGGGCCAAAGGAGAGTGGACCGTAGCAGTATCGGTATTCATTGGTATTCCAGCAGCGTACTATGTCGCTCCAGCCATAGCAAAGAAGTAGAGAGGCAGAGAGAGAAGCCCCCCTGCTAACATATCGCTACTCAGCAAGCAGTAACATGTGCTCGCTGCCTCTCTCTACAATCTACACTGTAATCAGACCCAAGCTAGGAACTCACCTGGCTCCTTTTCCTTCTAGTGCTTACTGCCAAGAGTAGAGGAGAGGAGAAGAGAAGAGCGGGAAGAGAACATAAAACAAGAAAAGAGAAACGAATAGAAGAGGTAGTCATACAGTATGTTTCCTGTGGATCAAGGGTTTCATTGGCACAGTGTCTTTAATAACACTCTACTAATAAACTGAATCTCCCATCCATCTGCACTCACAGATGGCCAAGATCAATAGAAGGCAGATATAATCCCCGCATTCCTATTTTAAAGGCACATTAAACTTCTGCCTCTGTTCCACAGTACGGCCCTAACACTCTCCGCCAACTTTGCCTGTGAATGTGATTCTTTGAAATTCATCTCCTCTCCCTCCTCTCTTGTCCCGTCCTCCCCTCCTCTCCTCTCATCTCCCTTCCTCTCCCCTCCTCTCCACCTCCTCTCCACTCTTCTCTCCCGTTTCCTCTCCACTCCAATCACCATACTGAAAGCGCAAACCACCGCATTTAACCATGGAAAGAGGTCAGGGAATATGGATGAATATAAACAGTGTAGTTATTCCCTCCGCAAGGCAATCAAACAAGCGAAATGCCGGTACAGGGACAAAGTGGAGTCGCAATTCAACGGCTCAGACACGAGACTACAAAAAGAAAACCATCCCCGTCATGGACACCGACGTCACGCTTCCAGACAAACTAAAAACCTTCTTTGCCCCCTTTGAGGATAATACAGTGCCACCGTCGCGGCCCGCTAACAAGGACTGCGCCCCCTTCCTCTCCTTCTCTGTGGCCGACGTGAGTAAAACATTTAAATGTGTTAACCCTCGCAAGACTGCCGGCCCAGGCGACATCCTTAGCATGTGCAGACCAGCTGGCTGGTGTGTTTACGGACATATTCAATCAATCCCTATTGCAGTCTCCTGTCCCCACATGTTTCAAGATGGCCACCATTGTTCCTGTACCCAAGAAGGTAAAGATAACTGAACTAAATGACTATCGCCGATAGCACTCACTTCTGTCATGATGAAGTGCTTTGAAAGACTACTCAAGGATTATATCACCTCCACCTTACCGGCCACCCTAGACCCACTTCAGTTTGCATACCACACCAAAAGGTCCACAGACGATGCAATCGCCATCACACTGCACACTGCCCTATCCCATCTGGACAAGAGGAATACCTTTGCAAGAATGCTGTTCATTGACTACAGCTCAGCATTCAACACCGCAGTACACTCCAAGCTCATCATCAAGCTGGAGGCCCTGGGTCTCAACCCCGCCCTGTGCAACTGGGTCCTGAACCCCGGGTGGTGAAGGTAGAAAACCACATCTCCACTTTGCTGACCCTCAACACTGGGGCCCCACAAGGGTACGTGCTCAGCCCGCTCCTGCACTCCCTGTTCACGCATCCAACTCAATCATCAAGTTTGCAGACGACACAACAGTAGTGGGCTTGATTACCAACAAACGACGAGACAGCCTACAGGGAGGAGGTGAGGACAATCGGAGTGTGGACAATCATGAAAACAACCTCTCACTCAATGTCTACTAAAACAAAGGAGATGATCGTGAACTTCCGGAAGCAGCACAGGGAGCAACCCCTATCCACATCAAAGGGACAGCAGTGGAGAAGGTGGAAAGTTCTACGTTTTTCAGCATACACATCACAGACAAACTGAAATGGTCCACCATTTCTAGATGGTCCACCATTTCTAGATGTCCTTCTTCTAGATGTCCTTCTTCACCACAGACAGTGTGGTGAAGAAGGCACAACATCACCTTCTTATATTACTGCACTGTCAGAACTAGAAGCACAAGGATTTCTTTACACTCACAGTAACATCTGCGTTTTTTATTTTACTAGGCAAGTCAGTTAAGAACAAATTCTTACTTTCAATGACGGCCTAGGAACAGTGGGTTAACTGCCTTGTTCAGGGGCAGAACGACAGATTTTTACCTTGTCAGCTCAGGGATTTGATCTTGCAATCTTCTGGTTACAAGACCAACGCTCTAACCACTAGGCTACCTGCTGCCCCAGTATGTGACCAATACAATTGTATTTTATTTGGATTTGATTTGATAATGTATATGTAGACATGACAAAGACTTGATACAAGACAATAAGATTGTGTCATAAAAGAAACAGTACAGTAATGTACAGACCATGTCAATTACCCATAATACCTTTAGATTTCATAATGTGAGGGGATTAAAGTACACCGTATGTTCAGAGAAAACATATTTTCCTCTCCTCCGCTCATCCCTCTCCTCCCTTCTTCTTCAAGAGGCCATTAGGTCCTTACTCTTCTTCTCCTCGTCTGTCTCTGCACTTTTCTCTTTTAAAAAGCTTCAGCTCATTAACTTCATGGGCCGATCAATTAATCATTAGCAGTTAGCTAAAGATGTCCACTCTTGCTCTTTTTCCCCAGCTACAACACAGCACTTCTCTTGAACAATGATGTTCCAAACATTACGATGCTCCCGCCTTTATTTTCACTGCTGACCATTTTAATAAAGAGCATTTTAACATGATGAATCAATATAATGAATGATTCAATGATAAATCATCTTGTTCAGGGAATCTGAGAAAAGAAAGGTACCACTTAATGTAAAGGTACATACCTTCAACATATCACAGCTAAGGGTGTCATGGTTTATAATGCTTCATGGCTGTATATAACATGCTATGAACATGTTTATGGGGCATTATAAAACTTCATAAGAAGCTGCTTTCTGTGTTAGCCTAGTGAAAGAAGTGCATGTAGCTGTGATAATACCTGTCACTAAGAGCACTGTAAGCAAACGTGTCAGTCAGACTACGTCAAGTTAGAGACACACACAGCAACAAAGGAAATACTGAAATGAGTGGGTAAGCACTGTGAGAAACCTACTCTTCGTGTACATTAAAGTAGGCACCTCTCTACGATCAAAGGAAACTTCTTGATTTTGAAATGCTTTGATTAAACAAAGCACAAAGACTTTTGGTGTTGAATAATGCAGTAAACAGAAGTAGCTTACAGAGTACAGGCCAGTATTACGGTGGCGTCCTTATTGGTTAGATGAGAAGCTCATAACAGATTAAGAGTAATCCACCTGAGCTGGATAGATATCTCTAGAATGACCTCTCACTGTTTGCTTTTTCCTTAATGTGATATTTGGTAAACATTCTAGTGTAAGATATTGTCATGTATGCATCATAATGCATTATACCTAGATGCATTATCCAATTTTCTTCTAACATGGACTATATTTCTGACAAAAATTCACTGGTTGAAAAGTTGAACTAGACTAATCACATCAGGGAGCACAAAAACAGTGAGCGGACATTTTCTAAATGTTTTAAGTCAAGCGGAGATGTCACGGGATGTGTCACGTCTCCTACCCATAATCCACCATCACGTCAGAGGGCTCTCTGGGGCTCTGTGACATTTTCACACATGGAGTCAAGGGTAAAGGGGGAAAAAAGACGAAAAGCAGAAGTCTGGTCGTTTGACATGTCTAACTGGTAGGGGACAGCCAGTACTGAGGCTGTAGTAGACTCTTAACTTCAGATGTCACACAGGGAGTCTCCATAGGGACTATCTTTAACTATTACCTCCTGGAGTGAGTCACCCATGACCTCACCTGCCCTCACAGTAGAACAGCCATCAGTCTCTCAGGGAGACAGCAATGACATGATTGATGACATCAATGATGATTTATTCAGATCAAGACTCAGCTATGATGTTACAGCCTTCTTCAAAGAGCTTACACAGGCTTCATCATACGAGTAGACACAGACAGCTTACCCCCAAAATCCTAACCATGTAAAATCTTAGATCAGTGTAGGGGAAGCTTCATACAGCAGGGTGATGGATGCATCACCCTTATGCACAGATCTAGGATCAGCTAACTATCCCCAAATCCTAAATATAAGGGCCAAAACCACCAAACTGACCGACTGACACTAACACACAAACACACAAAGGAAGAGAGAAAGAGAGAGAGAGAGAGAGAGAGAGAGAGAGAGAGAGAGAGAGAGAGAGAGAGAGAGGGGGAGGGGAGAGGAGTAGAAAGTGCGTAGAAGAGAGAGGGAGGTGGAGAGCAAGAGGGGGAGAAGCTCAGACCAAAATAGAGAGATATAAAGAGAGAGAGCGAGAGGGAGAGATAGAGAGTTCTAACAGAGAGCTAAAGTTAGAGAGACACCAACAAGCTCAGAGATCCTCCCTCCTCTTTGCATCTTCTGCAGCAGCAGTGTCCCAGCCAGGTTGTGTTTTTGAACAGCAGTCAGTTGTTGCTCATTGAATGCTAAGTGACGGCCGTACTAGCATTTCCAAGCCTGTCAAACAGCAATGGGGGACTCGCAAAATAATAAATGCTGTCGCAGATAACTCTGCATCCATCCTGTTTAAATTGAACAGGCGCTCCTGATCTTCTCACTGTCTGTCTGCTTAGGGATGTCTGTGTACCTAACTCATCATCAGTACATCTCTAGGCCTACAACAAAGCCTGATCCAAAGCACATTCAAGCCAGGATTCAATCTGATCGTGCTTTGTCCACTATGCACCTTTTAAAGGCAATGTTCCCGTGTTCGCGAAGACCACATTCACGCAGCTTTGTCAGCTCAATTGGAAAATACCTTTGAATGGTGCATAGCTGAGAAAGCACGATCAGATTGAATCCTGGCCTTACATTCATTAATTTAACATTTTAATTAATTCTAGTAAAACTACAGCCTGGTCATCCATCCTAACAGCTGCTCTCTCCATAGTTTGAGTCAGCATGGTTGACCAGGTTTGGAAACAATGACCAGGCTTTGGTTCTTCTCCCCACTCCAACACACTGCGGCCCACCTGCCTCCTGTCTCTGCTATGACAGCCCTGACCTTTATTGGCTAGGTTTAATCAATGTGCCCTAGGCAGAGCTTTGAAACGGACCATATGTGGTGTGTGTGTGCGTGTGTTAGAGAGAGAGAAATACAAAGAGAGAGAGACAAAGAGAGACAAGAACACACACCAGCCCCTGTGACATTGTACACTTTGCTGAAAGCCAGACTTGGGCCAGGAGCGGATTAAAACTGGGCCCACCCAACAGAGCCAAAACAGACAACCCAGAAAAAGTCAATATATAAACCCCAAATGTGGCTCAATGGCCTGTGTGTACACTACCAGATGGACAGGGTCCGAAGTTCATCACAGTGACTTGGTTCTCCTCGGGGTAAAGTTGCCAAAACAGACTAATTAACACTATATATGCCTTAAGAAAATCATTTTTGAATAGGTTCGGGCACGGAGCAGTTAACGACTTAGTGAATGTGTATTTGCATGTGTGAGTTTGTGTTATATTAGCGTGGGTTTTTGTATTTGTTCACATTTGAGAGGGAATGCATAAGTATGTTTGTGTACGTATGGGAGTGTGTATAAGTGTGTGCATGAAATCATAACTGTGTGTTTATGCGTGAGAGGGAGGGCCTCTAACCCTGGAGGTTGTGTTGAATGTATTAGAAGCTGATAAATTAATCTTTATAGTGCACTGCATATTCTTCATGGTTTTACATTCATTCTTGTGACACGGAGAAACAACAGTCTTTCTGCCCTAGGCTGCTGTTCCAGTGACCAGACTGCTGTTGTTCCAGTGATCAGACTGCTGTTGTTCCAGTGATCAGACTGCTGTTGTTCCAGTGATCAGACTGCTGTTGTTCCAGTGACCAGACTGCTGTTGTTCCAGTGACCAGACTGCTGTTGTTCCAGTGATCAGACTGCTGTTGTTTCAGTGATCAGACTGCTGTTGTTTCAGTGATCAGACTGCTGTTGTTCCAGTGACCAGACTGCTGTTGTTCCAGTGACCAGACTTCTGTTGTTCCAGTGATCAGACTGCTGTTGTTCCAGTGACCAGACTGCTGTTGTTCCAGTGACCAGACTGCTGTTGTTCCAGTGATCAGACTGCTGTTGTTCCAGTGACCAGACTGCTGTTGTTCCAGTGATCAGACTGCTGTTATTCCAGTGACCAGACTGCTGTTGTTCCAGTGACCAGACTGCTGTTGTTCCAGTGACCAGACTGCTGTTGTTCCAGTGATCAGACTGCTGTTGTTCCAGTGACCAGACTGCTGTTGTTCCAGTGACCAGACTGCTGTTGTTCCAGTGACCAGACTGCTGTTGTTCCAGTGATCAGACTGCTGTTGTTCCAGTGACCAGACTGCTGTTTTTCCAGTGATCAGACTGCTGTTGTTCCAGTGATCAGACTGCTGTTGTTCCAGTGATACACTGATACCTTGGGACATGGCACACATGCTTGGAGCGCTACAGAGCATCTACAGTACAAACGGGCACGCACACATGACGTACACACATACACACAAAAGCACACACACACACGCTCACCCACACACTCACCCACTCACACACATACACTTCATATGGTGAGAGCTCTTATGGCATCAGTGGAAGAAAAATAAAAGTGCATTCCATTAACGCACCATTTACATCGAATCTCAAGACTGGAAATTTTGAAATGGGGTCAGAAAATATAACATCAACACTAGAAGAAAATAGCACACTACTTTGGTGGGGTCAGAAAATATAACATCAACACTAGAAGAAAATAGCAAACTACTTTGGTGGGGTCAGAAAATATAACATCAACACTAGAAGAAAATAGCAAACTACTTTGGTGGGGTCAGAAAATATAACATCAACGCTAGAAGAAAATAGCAAACTACTTTGGTGGGGTCAGAAAATATAACATCAACGCTAGAAGAAAATAGCAAACTACTTTGGTGGGGTCAGAATATGTGCACCAACTTTCGTATCTTTAACATTTAAAAGAGTTTAGGGCCCTATAGGTTTTTTTGCCTAATCCAGTTCCATGTAGTTTTTTCCCGAAATCTGTTGCCTCCGTTTAGTTTTTCCACGTTTCAGTTTTTCCCCTGTTTTTTTTGTTTTCTTTCTGTGTGTAGAGAAGAAGAACTGGAAGAAGATAAAAGAGTCTGAGTAATTTCCGTGGTGCATCCACACACCATACTGCAGATCTGTGTGCTTCCCCTTTCCCTTTAGTTGGAACTGAGTCGACACCCCAACCATCTGGTCTTTTCACACACACACGCGCACACACGCACACACAATCAGTATCCACAGCGAGCCATCACCCACAGCGCTGTGACCTGAAAGTGACCGTCAGACACAGGCTATACACACACACACCTACACACACACGCAAGCATAGCAGCAACCCACTGTGTGACCTGAGAGTGACCGTCATAAGCATGCTACACACACACACAGTGCCATCACACACACACCATACTGTGACCTGACCTGCCAGTGACACGCAGATCACACACATGGATACACACACTTACATTCACAGAAACAACTGCATGCATATATGACTGAGAACACGTTAACATGTTTGCTCTCACATACCAAGAAACACACATATGTAAAGGATGTACACAAAAGACGCACTGATAGAGTATAGATGCAATGAGACTCACACACGGAAACACACTTGCATGTACATTGTGATAGAAAAATAACAATTCATATTTAACTAATTGTAAGATATTTCTGTCCTACTAGTGTCTGTGTTTTTATGGTCTCCACTCTAGTTCCCTACAGCTAATCTGGGCGTATGGTCACTAGAGAAGGCTTGAGCTGACAAATGAGTTAAAGACTGCATTAAATAGACAATAATGTGTTTTACTAGAGATAGCTTAGGAGTAGAACTATCCCTCATTGTCTCAAAATCCTCCTGGTGGGGTTAAGACAACAACCCCAGGCAGATAACGACCGGATGAACCCAGAGTGGCTTATGATGCCCCTTGGTCTGCATGTGAGGGGTGGAACCAACCCTGACAAAGCCTTCTTAGTGTCAGCTACATAAAGAACTCTGCATTTGTGTAAAGGTTAGGTTACTCGGTCCAACACTCAAGGGTGTGCGGTCGACCAGCCTCATTATTGCAATAATTAATCAATTTCAAATAAAGATGTTTGTAGATGTTCAGTAGATGTTAAATAACTGTCAACAACATTTCAACTAACTATCCTAACCCTAGCTCTAACCTTAATCCTTATCCTAACCCTAAACTTAACCCATACCCTAACCCCAACATGCTGACCACACCGGACGTGTTGTGTGCGCGAGCATTGCAAAATGCATTTACACATACATGTTATTCAATCATTTCAGCCAGATAAATGTGCATGTACGTTTCATGTGTTTCGACCTGTCCCAAAATTAATATAGTAGGAGTTAGTTTTGATATTTCAACCTGCGTGTCCTGATCGCGTCTGGTGTGAAATGGACAAAATCAACATGCGGACGCAGAGCCTGGTCTAGTCAGCATGTAACTGTATCCTTAGCAAACAGTTGTTTATCAACATATAACATAGAAACAGAACACAAACAAACATATGGGCCAATGCATCAATGCATGGACATACAGACACACACACACCATATAACCGTGTAATCGACGGTTATGGATGAAGACGAAAAAACGACTGAAGACGGGACGGCAGGGCATTCGTGTGGTTGATTCCGTTTGTGCGGTAACATAGACTCTTAACCTCTTGACAAAACTCTGTTGCGTCTTGGTGAAGCAAGCAATGTGTTGCAGCAAATGAGTCTGCCGAGTTGCCTAGGCAACACCCCCCACAATACAGCCGCATCACATATAGAAATAGAATGAATAGAATGGGCTTGGAACCTCTAACCCAGGCAATTTGACTGGTAAACTCATACGTACACTCGCAATGGCTGCCTGGTAATGTGATGCAATCGCTTCCTGCTTTAATTTCCTGCTTTGCGCCTACAGATGTGAAATCTTAATTTGATCCAGTTTGCTACAGCACTGAAATAATCCTGAAGGAACAGGAAATTAATTATTATGTGGATTATAATAAATTGAAAAATTTTGTCGGGGTTGATACAATTTTTGTTAGGGCAAATTAAGTCTGAAATTTCAAAGTGGAAATTAAAAAGGCCTTTATAAAACTCAAATACACCACAAGTTTGCATTTCCTGCTTTGCAGTAAAATTCTCAGCAACAAAAGCATGATCAAATTAAGATCCTACTGTATGGGTACACTCAGTCCACCCATTTTGCCATCATTGACTTGAATGGGACGCCCATTCTATTCATTCTATTTCTATGGCAGAGAAAATGTAGTACAAAAATATGATATTATTATTTTATTGTATTTTGGGGTATTTTAACGGTTATTACGGAGACCACGGTAATTTGTCTGGCCAATTACCGTCATCCAAAATTCCATGACTGTCACAGTCCTAACACACATACACACACACATCCTGAAAAATAGCAGGCACATACACTTGTGTGCACATTAAAACTTATAAGCACACATAAACACAACCATACACACCCTGACATAAACATATCACACACACACATATTATAAAGACCTGCACACACTTTCCCCCGACCAGGACATATTTGAGATTTTTCCTTGGCTCTGTCTCAGCGGTGCTAGATTAAATGCCATTCCCACTTTACCACAGATGGCTCCAAAATAAATCATATCACAAACACACAAACACATGCACACGCACGCATTCATACACACACACACACCGGTCAACACTGCTCCACACACACACTCACACACAAACACACACACATAGCCCTCTCCCCAAGCACACTTTGTCTATCTCTCACTCTTTTACACATGCAAACACACACTAAAATACCTGTACGGTTGAGTGGGTCTGTTCTTTGTATTTCCATCACTGAATCGATGGTGGGTCTAAATTTATTATAGCTGGGCCGGGCCAGAGATGTTCTCCCTGGCTAGCTGCCCCTGGCTCTCCTGACTGGGGCTATTGATCCAAGGTCCCAGAGCCAATTGCTTTCACACTGAATTAAGGTGTTATGGGGCAGTTTGTGTATGTGTGTGTATCTGTGTGTGTGCGGCTTTACTGCACAGGAGCTTACAGCCTGCATGGTACCACCAGGACGGGGTCAGGACAAGCACATTACTAATCACATTAATGCTCCCAGGTAATGCCGCACAAACACAAACACACACAGACACACAAACACTTGATAGCGCACACACATACAGCCACACACACGAAAACCCGCACACACACCTACACAAACTCTATTGCACGCATGCACACACACACACACACACACACACACACACACACACACACACACACACACACACACACACACACACACACACACACACACACTGCTAACCTACAATCCCGCAGATCAAGGAGTGCAAGCTGAGATCAGGAGCGTAATCTCATTTGACCCCAGCATTAGTTACTGGGGCAACCACTTTCAGTTTAAAGCTTCACTTGTACACATTGCTGGAAAGTGTATTGCTCCATGGCTCTGTAACGGTTCCGTAACCACAGACACTGGGAGATGGGAAGCAAGTACAGGGTGAGGATTTAATAATAAATACACATGAAAGTAAACAAGAACAGCGTCTGGACAAGAGAAACAAAACAACATCAATGCAGACACGGGAATGAAACTGAGGAAGAGATAGATATAAGGTAGGCAACAAATGACGTGATGGAGTCCAGGTGAGTCCGATGAAGCGCTGGTGCGCGTAATGATGGTGACAGGTGTGCGTAATGATGGGCAGCCTGGTGACCTCGACCACCAGAGGAGGAGCGGGAGCAAACGTGACAGGCTCCAATATCAGAAAGACACACTGGATTCTGATTGGAAATACATGAATTATCAACACAAACACTCTCTGTATGTCTCACAGCTAGATGGAAAATGTGCTATACTAACGAAAAAAAGGCGCAGCCATGCTGTTTAGCATCAAGTTTAATAACATTGAATTGACATGTGCATTCCCATGATGCACTTTGACTTTTATATGGTATGGCAACCGGAATGTACCAATATTGCTATTCACTGTAATATGCAATACTATAATTACCATGTAGTTATTATAGGCTAATACACTACAGAAAAGGTTGTAACAAATGTAAAATAATGTGTAAGCCACTTCCCCTCCTTCCCTCCTTTTCTTCTCCGCCTCCTCCTCTCCTTCCTCTCTCATCTTACAGGAGTGTTCCCCCTCTCCACGCCACAATTAGCCCTCAGCCTGGGTGCTCCACATGGAGGGCAGGAGAATGAGGGGAGGAGTGGAGGTGTAGAGAGAAGGAAAAGGCCAGCCTCAGCCCCAGCCTCTATTGTCAAGCAGATTTCCCCCTGTCAAATCACTCACATTCAAAACATTTTCCTTTCCATTTTAAGATTAGAGCTAGGAGGGGTGGGAGTCGGGGGTTGAAGGAGGGCTAGGGAGACGGTCGGGAGGTGAAAGGGGACAGAGGCGAGAGGGGCCAGAAAGGGGTTTAAAGGGTGTGTGTGGTTTGGGTGGCCTTTAAGTGGACATGTTGTCGTTCTCAGGGGGCGCTAGCCTTTCAGAAAGCATTGGGCTATTGAGCAGCATATTGACTGGGAGGGTCAGAGAAGCAGTCTGCATTACCCTAATACATCTATTGTTGCTCTGCTATGCCGATGGTGGGTAGAACATGGGAGAGGGGGAAGACAGGGAAAATAGGGAAGAGTTGAGGATGAGGAGAGGGAGAAGAGGAGGAGAAGGGGAGTGATACAAGATTTGCTAGTGTATTGTATGTCAAACAGTGGGTGAGAAACACACACACACAGAGAGGTACTCTAAATCATGTTTGCAAGTGTGAGTCGTGTGACAGGACATCAGTAGGCTCAGCCAGATAAATATAAACTGAACAGATCAAGGTTAAGGTGTGCCTGTCTGTGTGTGTGTGTGTGTGTGTGTGTGTGTGTGTGTGTGTGTGTGTGTGTGTGTGTGTGTGTGTGTGTGTGTGTGTGTGTGTGTGTGTGTGTGTGTGTGTGTGTGTGTGTGTGTGTGTGTGTGTGTGTGTGTCAAATGGCCATCTAGGACCTAAATGAATAAGACATCATTCTCCACTGATCTAACTATCCCTGGAATAATACAATTAGATATTACTGTAATAAGATATCATTCTCCACTGATCTAACTATCCCTGGAATAATATGATCTGATATTAATAAGATATCATTATCCACTGATCTAACTATCCCTGGAATAATACAATCTGATATTATTCAGACATCATTATCCACTGATCTAACTATCCCTGGAGTAATACAATTAGATATTAATAAGACATCATTATCCACTGATCTAACTATCCCTGGAATAATACAATCTGATATTAATAAGATATCATTATCCACTGATCTAACTATCTCTGGAATAATACAATCTGATATTAATAAGACATTTATCCACTGATCTAACTATCCCTGGAGTAATACAATCTGATATTAATAAGATATCATTATCCACTGATCTAACTATCCCTGGAGTAATAAAATCTGATATTAATAAGATATCATTATCCACTGCCAACCACTGATCTAACTACAGTAATACAATCTGACATGTCTCTCTCTTCTTTCAAAAATGACAGTTTTTAATCATTCAAATGATTCCACGCCTACAAAATGGCTTAAGGAAGAGATGCCCATTATTTTTTGTTCGGTTGAAACTTTGCTGATTCATTTGTCTTTGTCAGAGGAATACACCTAAAAACTTTGTTTCTAGACAAAACCCATCCCTCACCAACAAGAGCGGCTGGTCAAAATCCAACAGGCTCTCTTTCCATAATTTGGAAACCATTTCTCTACACTCTTAGAAAAACGGGTTCCAAACGTGTTATTCCGCTGTCCCCATAGGAAACCCTTTTTGGTTCGAGGTAGAACCCTCTTGGGTTCCATGTAGAACCCTCTGTGGAAAGGGTTCTTCAAAGGGTTCTTCTATGGAGACAGCCAAAGATCTGTTTTAGGTTCTAGATAGCACCTTTTTTTCTAAGAGAGTAAGCATCCACTCTGACAATGTAGCTACCTTCAGAACATTTCTGTCCACTCTCTCACTGCTTGTCAGACAGACAGAAGTGAAAGAGGTGTCAAATAGACTCTGACAGGTAAGAACAAAGTGTACTGGGCCTAACACAGAAGAATAGTCTGGTGTAAATCACCAGTAGAGAAAATAGGATGTCTGAGAGCATAGCAGACTTGATTAGGTTTTATCTGACAGACAAACAGACAGACAGACAGACTGGAGCTCTCATTAAAGTTGTGTTGCACCAACAGATGTAGCTTTGAAAAACAGACTTTCTGTTCCTAACACACTTTGACTGGCAGTCTTGCGGCTATGCTAATTCCTGTGTGCCCCTGATAAGCTGCTGTCTCCCAGCCAGTGTGGGAACCCTGTAAACAAAGTCAGCACAAAGACAGTCAAAGACCACAAAGTGCTCAAAGTGAGGATCACTCCATCTCTCCCTCTCCTTTTCCTCCTCCTCTTCTCCTCATCCGCGCTCAGAGTCAAGGCAATTCAACATTCCAGCCGTCTCTTTTCCGGCGGGAGTTCTCTGAAGGCAGTCCCAGCACGGGGTCCTTGGAACAGGGCTGCGTGAACAGGCCAGGGCTCTGGTCAATAGTATAACAGTGGGACGTGAATGGCTGTTTCAGCTTCATACGCCGGTTGTCTGTGTGTGAGTTTGGGTGTCTGTCTGTCTGTCTGTCTGTCTGTCAGTCTGTCTGTCTCTTGACTGCCTGCCTGTCTGCCTGTCTGTTTCTCTGTCTTTCTGCCTCCTCCACTGAATCCACTCTTTGGTGGATACTAAAGATATACTCATTCTCCATTAAAGAAACAGTGTGTCGTCACCCTGAAAGCTAAGGGCCAGGTTTACTGTCAACAGGATTGTGCAATTACACAGCCTAACCACATACACATAGTTAGCACTTTCTGCTTGAGGAGAAGGCACCTTAATTGCTGTATAATTACATATTGTACCACATTACATAGAGGGTTGAGATTGTGTTAGATATGACTCCGACAATTAGTGTAGGGGGAACAAGTTGGTCCGGGATTACGGTCGGTGTCATGACATGAATTATATGGATGTAATTCTTCACTACGTGGGTAATCACACAGGCTAAAGGAGCATGAAGTAGAACTATGGTGAAGCCTGTAGAGCTGTAGCCTACATGGGAATTACAGCAAACACAATTACATGGGGAAATTGAGCACATGTAGAGTTCAAGCTGTGGTGATTGGGAGTGTGTGGGTGTGTGTGTCTGTGTGGTGTGTGGCGTGTGTGTGTGTGTCTCCTGTGAAACAACTAGATAACACCCCCAACAGCCCCTCAGTAGCCTCTGTAGACCAGGCAAGAGAATATTCATGACTACAAGACTTATAGTGACTTACAGACCTACTTCCTAAGCCAAAGGGAAATTAGCTCCACTCAGGGCTAATATAACATATTGGCTTAGCAACACGAAGTGGGGTGAACTTGAGAAGAGGGGATATTGATAGAGACGGTTGAAAGGTGAAGTGAAAAAAATGAAAGAAGAGAGAATGGAGGGATTCTTTGTTTTCTCTCTTTTTATGACCAAGGGGCATTTCACCCCTATCTGTCTAACTATCAGCAATGGTTCTGGGGACAAACGTTAGACAGAACGGATAAATGGGGGCACATCAGAGTGAGGGGTGTAGCGTGAGAGGTGAAGGGGGTGTGAGGCCACAACGAGAGGGTAAGGTCTCTCTCTGTGGCCCCTCTATTGGCCCTCTTCATCCTGGGTCTTTGTGTTTTTCCAACAGGGGTGACCACGGGGGCGACAACGGGGCGCTGGAGGCAAAGTGACCAGAACCCTGCCATCTGGAGAAGCTTTGGGATCCTTTGCATCCCAAAGTCCACCCACCCCTGTCCCCTATCTCTCTCTGACTGGCCCCTTGAGCCATTATCCCCCAGACAGCACACAGTTACCTTTGGCTAATAAGGAGTAGCAGGACAGGGAAACCAGGAGAGGGATGGGACAAGGCCATGGACATAGAGAGAGAGAGGTTAGAAAGAGAAGTAAGAGTGAGAAAGAGTAAGGGGCTAAGAGAGTGTGCCAGTGTGCCATCACAGCAGCAAGATTTGTGACCTGTTGCCACAAGAAAAGGTCAACCAGTAAAGAACAAACACCATTGTAAATACAACCCATATTTATGATTATTTATTTTCCCTTTTGTACTTTAACATTTGAACATTGTTACAACACTGTATATATACATAATATGACATTTGTAATGTCTTTATTCTTTTGGAACTTCTGTGAGTGTAATGTTTACTGTTCTTTTTTATTGTTTATTTCACTTTTGTATATTATCTACCTCACTGGCTTTGGCAATGTTAACATATGTTTCCCATGCCAAAAGCCCCTTGAATTGAATCGAATTGAATGTAAGATGTGAAAAGAAGAATGAGATTAAGAGACCAGGGAGTAAATTGCAAAATAGTTGGGAAGAGATCTTCGATGTACCCATTCCGTGGTACATGGTTTATGAATTGATACGCAAAACAACGCCGGATTCAAAACTTCTACATTTTAAATTTAAATTACTATACAAAATTCTTGCAACCAATAGAATATTATATATATGGGGGATACAATCTTACCAGCTCTGCAGATTTTGCTGTGAGGAGGCAGAGTCATTAGATCATTTATTTTGGTATTGTCTATATGTAACTCGTTTTTGGTCACAGGTCCAGGAATGGCTGAAGAATTGCATAATTTGCCTAAAACTAACGCTCCAGATAGCAATACTGGGTGATTTGAAAAGCCATAGTCAATCAATCAATAATATAATAATTATTTTAGCAAAAAAAAATATTTTTAATTTTAAATCTGTAGAAGCTATGAGAATAGAGCGGTTCAGTACACAGCACAGGCGAAAAATATATGGCAATTGGAAATCCAAAATGGATGGTGTTGAAAGATAGATGGGAGGGGTTGAATGGAGCTGAAGGGTGGGACTAATAACAAGATAACCAATGTAAAATATACGGGATCTGTAAAATGTATATAGGTTCAGAAATGTTGTGAATAGCACAGTTACAAATAGAAATCAAACTGGATGGACATCAGAAATAGAGGAAGGACTAAAAACAAACAAAATATAACTATTGTAAAATAGATTGTGTCTGTAAAAAGTGTAGAAGATGTATAAACTAAGGTAGAAGCCTAAGTGTTATTGTTTATTAGTTTACTCCAATTGGGGGAAGGGTGGTGGGGTTTGCGGGTATATTCTAAAAAAAAGTATGTATATCTATATAGGTATGTGTATGTACAGTGGGGAAAAAAAGTATTTAGTCAGCCACCAATTGTGCAAGTTCTCTCACTTAAAAAGATGAGAGAGGCCTGTAATTTTCATCATAGGTACACTTCAACTATGACAGACAAAATGAGGAAAAAAAAAATCCCGAAAATCACATTGTAGGATTTTTTATGAATTTCTTTGCAAATTATGGTGAAAATAAGTATTTGGTCAATAACAAAAGTTTATGTCAATACTTTGTTATATACCCTTTGTTGGCAATGACAGAGGTCAAATGTTTTCTGTAAGTCTTCACAAGGTTTCAACACACTGTTGCTGGTATTTTGGCCCATTCCTCCATGCAGATCTCCTCTAGAGCAGTGATGTTTTGGGGCTGTCGCTGGGCAACACAGACTTTCAACTCCCTTAAAGATTTTCTATGGGGTTGAGATCTGGAGACTGGCTAGGCCACTCCAGGACCTTGAAATGCTTCTTACGAAGCCACTCCTTCGTTGCCGAGCGGTGTGTTTGGGATCATTGTCATGCTGAAAGACCCAGCCACGTTTCATCTTCAATGCCCTTGCTGATGGAAGGAGGTTTTCACTCAAAATCTCACGATACATGGCCCCATTCATTCTTTCCTTTACACGGATCAGTCGTCCTGGTCCCTTTGCAGAAAAACAGCCCCAAAGCATGATGTTTCCACCCCCATGCTTCACAGTAGGTATGGTGTTCTTTGGATGCAACCCAGCATTCTTTGTCCTCCAAACACGACGAGTTGAGTTTTTACCAAAAAGTTCTATTTTGGTTTCATCTGACATTCTCCCAATCCTCATCTGGATCATCCAAATGCTCTCTAGCAAACTTTAGATGGGCCTGAACATGTACTGGCTTAAGCAGGGGGACACGTCTGGCACTGCAGGATTTGAGTCCCTGGCGGCGTAATGTGTTACTGATGGTAGGCTTTGTTACTTTGGTCCCAGCTCTCTGCAGGTCATTCACTAGGTCCCCCCGTGTGGTTCTGGGATTTTTGCTCACCGTTCTTGTGATCATTTTGACCCCACGGGGTGAGATCTTGCGTGGAGCCCCAGATCGAGGAAGATTATCAGTGGTCTTGTATGTCTTCCATTTCCTAATAATTGCTCCCACAGTTGATTTCTTCAAACCAAGCTGCTTACCTATTGCAGATTCAGTCTTCCCAACCTGGTGCAGGTCTACAATTTTGTTTCTGGTGTCCTTTGACAGCTCTTTGGTCTTGGCCATAGTGGAGTTTGGAGTGTGACTGTTTGAGGTTGTGGACAGGTGTCTTTTATACTGATAACAAGTTCAAACAGGTGCCATTAATACAGGTAATGAGTGGAGGACAGAGGAGCCTCTTAAAGAAGAAGTTACAGGTCTGTGAGAGCCAGAAATCTTGCTTGTTTGTATGTGACCAAATACTTATTTTCCACCATAATTTGCAAATAAATTCATAAAAAATCCTACAATGTGATTTTCTGGATTTTTTTTCCTCATTTTGTCTGTCATAGTTGAAGTGTACCTATGATGAAAATTTCAGGCCTCTCTCATCTTTTTAAGTGAGAGAACTTGCACAATTGGTGGCTGACTAAATACTTTTTTTCCCCACTGTATATATGTGTATATGTGTATGTACGTGTATGTATATGGATATATATTTTTACCCCAAAAAGATATGGGGGTTGGAAATGATGCAGACAATTACATTTAAATAAAAGAGACCAGGGAGTGGGAGAAGTTAGGGCTGAGAGAGGGTAAGAGACCAGGCAGTAGGAGAAGTTAGGGCTGAGAGAGGGTAAGAGACCAGGCAGTAGGAGAAGTTAGGGCTGAGAGAGGGTAAGAGACCAGGCAGTAGGAGAGGTTAGGGCTGAGAGAGGGTAAGAGACCAGGCAGTAGGAGAGGTTAGGGCTGAGAGAGGGTAAGAGACCAGGCAGTAGGAGAAGTTAGGGCTGAGAGAGGGTAAGAGACCAGGGAGTAGGAGAGGTTAGGGCTGAGAGAAGGTAAGAGGGGATACGAGTGGAGTGCCTGAGAGGCCAGAGAGCATGTGAGAATGAAAGGGACAAGGCATTAGTCAAGTTGAGAACAGACTCTAGACCAAGGGAGAAGATTTAAAAACAGGGGAAAAAGTGAAGCCTTTGTGCTGAGTCTAGCAAAGGGATGATGATTGCAGTGAGGGACAGTGGGATGGACTGGTCAAAATCTTGGTTCAGTTAGACAGGGAGAGAGCGCTAGAGTAGGGTCTGGGTATGTATGGGAAACGGGTCTAACTAAGTGGGGGTCAAGTTTTGGCTTCCGCAAGGTTCATGAATTATGTGGAGTCTTGAGAAAGTTGGATGAGGTGAGTAGAAGTGAAAGAAGGAGAGGTAGAGTGAAAAGATAACCGTATTGAGATGAATACATGGAGGTTAGGTGGTCAGAGAAGAAGAGGGGAAACATGACAGAGAAAAGGAGAGTGTGAGAGTGAAAGAAAACGAAGATGATCTGTCTATTCATAGAGTATGACAACAACTCCATATGTGGTTTCTCTTTATTGTATCAGTGTGGAGGTGCAGGATTCATGTGTGCATCATTAGAGACTGACCCGGCATTAGTGAGCTGTGTGTGCATGTGTGTATGTGTGTGTGTGTGTGTGTGTGTGTGTGTGTGTGTGTGTGTGTGTGTGTGTGTGTGTGTGTGTGTGGGGTCATTATAATGTGTGGCCTCAGACTGTCTGGGACTCTATTCTCTCGGTTTGTTTGGGACACACTGCTGCCCTCTGCGCTTCCTCTATTCAGCCTATTGAGGGCCTTTTGTCTCTTTCAGTCTTTCTCTCTTCTTTCATTCTCTCTTCCGTCCTTTCTCTCTCTTTCTCCCGCTCTCCCATTTTTCCGTGTCGCCATGGCCTTTCTGTAGCCCAGTAATGGGGAGAGTACAGGAAGAGTCAGAAGGCTTTATAATTGGGATTAAAGGTGGCCTGGCTGAGAGCAGAGACCCCTGATAAAAGCATACTGTACACACAGAGAGAGATAGAGAGAGAGCACGCAGTGTGAAAGTACATGTGCAGCAACACAGAAAAGGGTGTTCAAAATCAGACACTGAGTGTGTGTGTGTGTGGGGGCTTGATTCTCACTCTGTGTTTTGTTTATCCAAATGTGACTAGTTTCAGGAAACTAGGCGTATGTCGCGTGTCACTACTTCACAGGAGAGGAATTTGAACGTAACATTTTTTTTTAGCAAAATGCTTATTTCGGGCAGAAATGCCTTCTGGAACATGTGAACTTTCATGTGCCTTATTAACAAACTTGTATGCCAAGTTTGTCTGGATTTACCTTAAATTCACACAACCTTTAACAAATATGATTTAAAAACACAGGGGCATTGACATTTAAACACAAATTCACAAATTTTATGAGCTGCTTAGCATGTGTAGGTAATCCTTTCTAAAGCGTCTTTTTTGAAAGATATCGCAAATAACTTCAAAAGTGTTGCTAAAGCTCTCCACTTTCTGGAGGACCGAGTTTTGAAATCAGTGGGATGCCCAGTGGAAGCAGAGTATGATAGATAAGGAGATGGAGACAATTCAGGCATTTGATTGCAAATTTGGAGGAAGTCGAAAAGAGAACACAGAAGGCCACTGTATAAAACATCTGTCTCCGGATTACAACTTCAAACTAAGGGCAACCATGGCATCCGTGACAGAGAGGGAGAAGCGATCATCCATGTATACAGGTAAGAGTCTAGCTAGCAACATTTTCAGATATTATACGTTTCTAATTTTGTCAGAATGCTGTTTTCATTGCAAGTTAAAGCGTACTGTTGGCTAGCTTGCTAACGTTAGCTGGCTGGCTGGCTCGCTAGCATTACGTGTATGATCTGTGTAGTAATATTATTCATATCTCAGAGCCACTTAAATTGCTAGTTATAGCCTAATGTTAGCTAGCTAGCTAACATTGAATCTAGCTAGTTGGTTAGCTTTAGCTACCTGTAGATTCATGCAGGGTAGTAACTTTATGAGTTGGGATTATGGTTCATTGTTTAGCTATCAAGCTAGCTACATGTCTAAACAAAACACTCCCCAATGCAAGTAACCAATTCACTGTACCGTTTACACTGTCTGTATCCTGTGCATGTGACAAATAAACTTTGATTTCATTTGATATAATGTGGGTTTACCAGAGACGGTAATGTGAAGAGCAACATGACCTGCACCAAAATCAAAATAGGATATAACGTTAGGCCAAAGAGACAGCGTTCTAAAGTTCTAAATGCTTTTATTTCATCACACTTATTTCTGTAATTAGCTCACCATTAACTTGTTAATAATGTTTATTTTCCTGTAATAATGAAATAATGAAAGTTGCTTTTAGTTGCCTGGTTTTCTAGATGAACACATACTAAATTCATTTTTCAACAGATTGGTTTATTGGTGTTAAAATACACCAGTTATGCTATTTTGGACCACCAGACTGCTGATGTCATGTAGCCTGTCGTATTTGTGTTATACTTTTTGATGACGACAATGACAAGTTTGATATCGGACGACAATAGAATGTTCATGATGTCACTGTGACAACTGTATACAGACATGTCAATAGACATAGAATAAACCAGCCTTTAGTCTTGATTTCGATGGCTGTACACTAACATACTCACTGTTTAGCACATTGCCTCATGTGTGAATCCTTACAGAGATGGGCTTGGGTCTAAATGAATGTGAATGATGAATGTGAATGATGATGAATGGGTGTAGACAAACAAGAACTCTGTGTACCAAAACACTCAAGGGCCATTTTGGGGTTACAAGTTTACCAACTTTTAAAGCAGGATTAATTTCCCATTGTTCCTCGACTATAGTGTATGATATACAATTTTCGAGCTCTGAGTCTTTACCTTTATCCAATGTAAAAAACACAATTTCAATTTTTGCTACATAAGACCGAATCGAGCTGTTGGTCACAGGTGTGACTCGTTTCAGGAAACGTCACTAATGTTTTTGGCAGAAACGCCTTCTGGAAATTGTGAACTTTCATGTTCCTTAATAACAAACTTGTATTCCATCCGTAAATATAAATACAATTGTTAAATTACGAACCTAGTTGGTTTAGCCACGGAAAAAAGCCAGGAACCTTCCCGCTAGCAATGATTGGCCGAGATAATGGATGGGCTGGACATGCCGGGAGATGATTTTGGATTGGTCTGCCATGTAGCGTGCTTCTGTCTATAATGTGAGCTGCTCAGTATGTGTTGATAGTCCTTTCTACCGCGCTGTTTTTGAAAGATATGTGACTCACTACCTGGATTCGGTCTTGTAGCAACATTTGAAATTCTTTTTTTTACATTGGATAAAAGTAGAGACTCAGAGATACAAAATGGTATATCATACACTGCATTTGAGGAAACAATGAGAAAGTAATTATGCTTTGAAAGCTTGTAAACTCACTTTTGAGAAAACCGTCTTTCAATGTTTTGGTGCAACTGTAGGAGAGACCTTCTTTGTCTACACCCAATCAGCATTGTTCACACCCTCTTAAGCCTTAGCCCCACCCATCTCTTTGAGGGTTGATCCGAGCGTTCTGTACTAAATTGCCAGCTACTTCCAGACATCTAAGAGAGAGAAAACAGCTCACTGAACATTACTCGACCGAGCAAAGTTGGTTAGGCTGTTACAATATGTTATCCAGAGCATTGGTGACTGCAACTGCGCTGTCAGATTGTCCATTCGTTAATTCAGAGCATTTTCGCATTCAATAAGTAGGGATGTTTGAAAGCTCTGACCTCACAACGACAGTCAAGCACCCAAGCTAACTGGCTAACATTGGCTAGCTACTTCAAGACACATAATGAGAGAACACCCCACACTGACCATTTTACTTCCCCTAGCAGAGCTGGTTAGGCCCTTTTTATGTTATCCAGTGCTTTGGTGACTGTAACAGTGCTGCTGGCAATAATTTAATTATGCTTTGTTGTCGACGTTTACCGACACCGGACATATTCAACAAGTGTTGAAAATTCATCAGTTATTCTGCGCTCTGGCATTTTCGAGCTCTGAGTCTTTAGAGAGTCTTTTGTTAAGAAATGTAGCTAGCTAGGTAAACAATAAATCCCAACGCATGACGTAACGTTAGTTAGCTAGCCAGCCAGCTAATGTTAGCTAGCTAACAGTACACTTGAAATGAAACCACTTTGTCAAAATTAGAAACGTGTAATATCTGAAAATGTAGCTAGCTAGACTATCTTACCAGTATACATCATGGTTGGACGCGTCTCCTGTCTGATGCCGTTGTAATCCAGACTGGTGTTTTCTCAATTTCCTTAGCTATCATACTCGAATTCCACTGATTTCAAAACTCGGTCCTCCATAAAGTGGAGAGCATACACATAACGTTAGCTAGCGAGCCAGCCAGCTAATGTTAGCTAGCTAACAGTACACTTTAACTTGACATTAGGTTCATGCAGTTTTACTACACAATTGATATTCTTTTAAAGCCGCGTTTGACACGATTACCTAGACATACCGACCAGCTCCAATAGACAGACGCATGCTAAATGGCAGACCAATCCAAACTCATCTCTCGGCATGTCCAGCCCACTCATTATCTCAGCCAATCATGGCTAGTGGGAAGTTTGCTCACTTTTTCTGTGGCTAAACCAACTAGGCTCATAATTTAACAATGTTATTCGTATTTACATATACGTTTTATATTAAGGCACATGGAAGTTCACATGTTCGAGAAGGCATTTCTGCCAAAAAATGCATTTTGATAAAAAAAACGTTTTTTACATTCAAACAGCTCTCCTGTGAAGTCGTGACTTGCGACATACGCCTAGTTTCCTGAATCTGGCTTTTTTGCCTTTGTGCAGATTGCCATATCTCATTTTCGATTAAGTGAAAATTATACTTTTTTCAAACAAGCATTGCAGAGCTGGCTACAATTTCAATTTCAATCCCCCTGAAAAGATAGAAGAAAAATTACAACAAATATTATGGCTGAACTCAAATGTGCTGGTTGATAAAATATCTGTATTTATGGGAAAGATGTTTGAAAAGGGTATTTTGTTCTTAAATTATATTGTACATGGGAATGGTAGAGTTATGTCCTTCATGGAGTTATCAGAATTGTACGGAAAGGTCTGCTCAATCCAAGAGTAGAACCAATTGATTACAGCATTACCCAAAAAATTGAGGAGGCAGTTGGCAGCGGGAGGAGGTAGGGAACTGGTCTGTCTGCCCAATATAAAGGATCAAAACTGGCGGAGGAATAAAAATAGCATAAATAGAAAAGCATAACAGTTTCATTTTCATTCACCTGTGCCATACAGATTGCAAAATAGTTGGGAAGAGATTTTTTATGTAACGATTCCATGGTACAGGGTGTATGAGTTGATATATAAAACAAAGCAAGATTCAAGACTTCGTGCTTTACAGCTAAAATTATTATATACAATTCTTGCCCCCAACAAAATTTTGAATATTTGGGGTATAAAATCATCGAAGCTCTAGAGATTTTATTGTGAGGATACAGAATCAATAGACCATTTATTTTGGCATTGCCCTCAGGTAGCCTGTTTCTGGTCTCAGGTTCAGGAATGGTTGTAAATGCATAGCATTGACCAAAAATTTACCCTAGAAATAATACTGTTAAGAGATCTGGAGTCAGTCAATGACTAATATACTAATACTCTTAGTAAAAGTATTTATCTTCAACTCGCAATATGTGGATTCTATTCGATTATATAGATAGAAATTGTACGTTAAACATCACAGCATAGTTGAAAGATGTGTTTTGAGTAGAAACCCAAAGTGGGTGGCCAACAGAGATAGATGGGATGGGCTGAGGGAAGCTGAGGGTTGGGATGTGGAATTGTAGACAAGTGTAATAGATCCTGTGTGTAGCTGGTGTATAGGAGTCAGGCGCAGGACAGCAGATATGAGTAAAAAACGTATTTACTCAAAATATCACAAAATACAAAAATATCGAGCCCACAAATAACGGACCGTATTAACACTCACAAACAAACATGGGGGAACAGAGGGTTAAATAATGCACAAGTAATTGTGGGATTGAAACCAGGTGTGTAAAACAAGGAAAAACCAATGGAAAATGAAAAGTGGATCGGCGATGGCTAGAAAACCGGTGACGTCGACCGCCGAACGAACAAGGAGAGGGACCAACCGGCGGAAGTTGTGACAGTACCCCTCCCCCTTGGCGCTTACGGCTAAAGCAGTGCGCCGACACCGACCTCAGGGACGACCCGGAGGACGAGGCGCAGGGCAATCCGGATGGAGACGGTGGAACTCCCGCAGCAACAAAAAGTCCAGAATGTCCTCCACCGGCACCCAGCATCTCTCCTCCGGACCGTACCCCTCCCACTCCACGAGGTACTGAAAGCCCCTCCTCCAGCGCCTCGAGTCCAGGATGGCTCGAACAGCATATGCAGGGAACCCCTCGATGTCCAGAGGGGGCAGAGGAACCTCCCGCACCTCAGACTCCTGGAGTGGACCAGCCACTGTAACCGGTAACAAACTCGTTCAGTCTCCTCAGGACTTTGAATGGCCCCACAAACCGCGGACCCAGCTTCCGGCAGGGCAGGTGGAGGGGCAGGTTTCGGGTCGAGAGCCAGACCCGGTCCCCCGGTACGAACACCGGGGCCACACTGCGGTTCCATGAACGCCCTCCAGACCCTGGACGTGAACAGGGGACCCCGATCAGAGGATATGCACATAATTAGTACTATTGGATAGGAAACACTCTGAAGTTTCTAAAAGTGTTAACATAATGTCAGTGAGTGTAACAGAACAGATATAGCAGGCGAAAACCCAAGAAAAATCCATCCGATATTACTGTTTTTTGTCACATTGGCTCTGTTTGACATTGGCTCTGTTCTCCCTATTTATTTCAAAGGCAAGCAGCACCGAGATTTCAGTAACTATGGCTTCCACTAGATGTCAACTGAACCCTCAGGCACCCCGCAGTGCCGGAAGACGTGTGTGAACAGGGCCTCCGCAGTCTGTAGGGCCGTAGGGAGACCGGGCAAAGGGAGGAGACGGCAGGATTTAGAAAACCGATCCACAACGACCAGGATCGTGGTGTTGTCCTGTGAGGGAGGAAGATCAGTCAGGAAGTATGGGAGTGTGATTCATGGACCGCTCCTCTGTGTCATACATCCGGGACAGTGCGTCTGCCTTAGCGTTCTGGGAACCTGGTCGGTAGGACAGGGTGAAAACAAAATTGGTAAAGAACATGGCCCACCTTGCCTGGCGAGGGTTCAGTCTCTTCGCCGCCCGGATGTGCTCCAGATTGCGGTGGTCAGTCCAGATGAGAAAATGGTGTTTAGCCCCCTCAAGCCAATGTCTCCACGCCTTCAGAGCCTTGACGACAGCCAACAGCTCCCGGTCCCCCACATCATAGCTTCGGTGGCGTACCCGAGCGCTGAGAGAGCACAGCTCCTATCCCAGCCTCGGACGCGTCCACCTCCACTATGAACGCCAAAGAGGGATCCGGATGAGCCAGCACGGGAGCCGAGGTAAACAGAGCCTTCAGGTGACCAAAAGCCCTGTCCGCCTCAGCCGACCACTGCAGTCGCACCGGTCCCCCCTTCAGCAGTGAGGTAATGGGAGCCGCCACTTGACCAATGCCCCGGATAAACCTCCGGTAGTAGTTGGCAAACCCTAAGAACCGCTGCACTTCCTTTACGGTGGTGGGAGTTGGCCAATTACGCACGGCTAAATTGCGGTCACTCTCCATCTCCACCCCTGACGTGGAAATGCGGTACCCTAGGAAGGAGACGGACTGTTGGAAGAACAGACATTTCTCAGCCTTGACATACAGGTCATGCTCCAACAGTCGACCAAGCACCCTGCGCACCAGGGACACATGCTCGGCGCGTGTAGCGGAGTATATCAGAACGTCATCGATATACACCACTACACCCTGCCTGTGCAGGTCCCGGAAAATCTCGTCAACAAAGGCCTGGAAGACTGATGGAGCATTCATCAACCCGTACGGCATGACGAGGTACTCATAGTGCCCTGAGGTGGTACTAAATGCCGTCTTCCACTCGTTCCCCTCCCGGATACGCACCAGGTTATAAGCGCTCCTGAGATCCAATTTTGTGAAGAAGCGCGCCCCGTGCATTGAATCGATCGCACTGGCTATGACAGGCAGAGGGTAGCTGTACCTCACAGTGATCTGATTGATACCCCGAGAGTCAATACACGGGTGCAGACCTCCATCCATCTTCTTCACAAAAAATAAACTCGAAGAGGCAGGTGAAGTTGAGGGCTGAATGTATCTCTGCCCCAGGGATTCGGAGACATATGTTTCCACAGCCGCCGTCTCCTCCTGGGACAGAGGATACACGTGACTCAATAGGGTGGTAATTTAGTCACCGTCTTCTTACAGAAAATCGGCATATTCTAAGGGGATGCGCACGGTGGAGACCTGGTCTGGACTTTCCACCGTATTTGCACCGATGGAAACCCCTACACACCTCCCTGAGCACTCTCATGACCACCCCTTGAGAGCCCTCTGTTGCCGCCACGAAATAGTTGGGGTCATGACAGGCCAACCAGGGTAGGCCCAGCACCACGGGAAATGCAGGAGAATCAATAAGGAAGAGACTGATTCTCTCCCTGTGACCCTCCTGCGTAACCATGCCTAGTGGAGCGGTGGCCTCCCTAATCAGCCCTGACCCTAATAGTCGACTATCTAGGGCGCGCACAGGGAAGGGCATATCAACAGGAACAATGGGGATCCCTAAACTATGGGCAAATGAACGGTCAATAAAATTCCCAGCTGCGCCTGAATCTACGAGCGCCTTATGCTGGGAATGCGGTGAAAACTCAGGAAATGTAATAAACACATACATGTGAGCAGGCGGCTCTGGGTGAGCCTGGTGCCGACTCACCTGGGGTGACACGACAGTCCCCTGCCTGCTGGCCAACTCCCTGAGGAACCCCCCCCCCCAGCACCGACCAGCAGTGTGCCCTCTGCGGCCACAAATGGTGCAGGGAATGGCCCCTCCTCCGGTCGCCCTAAGCGCAGCACCTCCCAGCTCCATAGCGTCGGATCGGAGGTGCTGGAACTGACAAGCCCCGATCCGGACGTCCGCGGGTAGCCAGCAGGTTGTCCAGTCGGATGGACAGGTCCAGGGTGAAGGTGGTGTCTCGGCAGGCCAACTTCCGACGAACGTCCTCACGCAGACTGCACCGGTAGTGATCGATCACGGCCCCGTTCCATCCAGCGCTGGCGGCCAGGGTCCGGAAGTCAAAAGCGAAATCCTGCGCGCTCCTCGTCCCCTGCCTCAGATGGAACAGACTCTGCGTAATGGTCCAACGCCAAATCTCCTTCACTCCATACAGCGTTGGCCCACTCCAGGGCTTTGCCTGAGGGGCAGGAGACGAGGGCGGACACGCTCTCACGTCCCGAAAGAGCCGGGTTTACGGTCGCCAGGTAGAGTTCCAGCTGGAGTAGGAACCCCTGGCATCCGGCAGCCGTCCCATCATACTCCCTCGGGAGCGCGAGCTGAATCCCGCTGGGACCGGGTGAAGGAGGGGTGGACAGTGGGGCCTGCTGTAGTGGAGCTGGTGGAGATCCATCGTCTGCAGCACGCGATCCATGGCAGTGCCCAGACGTTGCAACATGGTCGCATGCTGCTGCCGCGGCTCCCGCGGTGACGGTTTTGGAGAGTCTGGCGTGCCCAAAGTAAAATGCCTCCCACTCAGGCCCAGAAAATAGGATATGCACATAATTAGTACTCTTGGATAGGAAACACTCTGAAGTTTCTAAAAGTGTTAACATAACGACGGTGGATTTTATGAACATAACGCGCCAACCAAACAGAGATTTATGGATATAATAAATTACTTTTTCTAACCAAAGAAGCATAGATTGTCTTCGTTGGACACTTGGGAAGCCCTCAGCAGAAGTTCATCAAAGGTAATCAATTTTATATTAGCGATTTTATGCGTTTTGTGAGACCCGGGTTGGGTTATGGATTTATGCTAATGCATAAATATAAGAGGTGCTACCCTCAAACAATCAAATGTTGTGCTTTCGCCGTAAAGCCTTTTTGAAATCTGACAACGCTGTGATATTGCCAAGAGTCAGAGCTTTTGATGGCTATGAAACACTTGTATATTGATTAATTTTTAATAATTCAACTTTTGGATTTTGAATTTGGTGCTTTACATTTCACCGGGTAGTGTCGGGAGTGGGGCGCTAGTTCCCCACTGCTCCGTAAGAGGTTAAACAAACACATACAAGAACATAAACATACATGTAATAGTGCCAGACATGCAACAAACATATACAGTTGGCATTGCTGTTTTAGTTGTCCTTGATGTCCTTTGTTTAAATATTTTTTTCATTGTTGTTTGCTGTTTTTTTTTGTCTTTTCCTTTTTTCCTCAACGTGCCCTTGAGCAGGGCATTGACCCTGGATGCTTCTGTGTGTCGCTCTGAATGGAGTCTGTTGGATGTTGTGATGTGGTTGTTGAGCGGCTTCACTGCAAGTATATTGTTTTGGATATTCAATAAATAAATAAAAGTAAAAAATATTTGTAAAAGTTAGCCAGGTGTGTCTGGATGTGATTACTGCCATCTATTGTATTTCATGAACATGTGTACATGTCTAGACAATGGTGACCCCATCCACTTAGCTAGATGTGGCTAGGGGGTGGTTATGGCATTTCCTTAAAGTGACCCATCAATTTAGACAGGTGTGTCAGGTAAAACTTCATCTCATAATTATTAAATAATTTTATTTGACCACTTCCTGTTTTTGATATTGCTACTAGTAACCATTTCACTGTACCGTTTAGACCTTCTGTATCCTGTCCATGTGATCAATAAACTTAGATTTAATTTGATATAGTGTGTGTTTACCAGTGCCAGTAATGTGAAGAACAACATAAAATGCACCAAAGTTAGATCAGGATATAGGCCAAGGACCAGATAAAATATATTTTTACCTGGAGTTGTTCCTTATTGTAGGCTACTACTTGTACCACTTTTAGTCTTGAAATCTTTTGTTGTTTACTAAACTACTCACTCTGTTTAGCACATGGCCTCACATGTGAATCCTTAAAGAGATGGGTGGGGCTACTTTTATCCAATGTAAAAAAATAAAATGTCTAATTATGCTACATAAGACCGAATCGAGGCGTTCTGTCACAAATTAACTAGTCTGTAGAAGAGAAATGGACAGGGCTAAATGGGTTGTAGTTGCCTCTAATAGCCTGACAACACACTGTTAGGGACCTAACTACCAGCTTGTCTGAACAGCAGTAAACCAGGACCGTATTGGACAAACATCTGACCACAGTAAATACCTAAAGTATATACCACAAACATCTGACAGAGTAGGATAGAGAAACACAATAAGAAATAGTAACCCAGAACCTCAAGCACTCCTCTCCCCTCTTTTCTTCCCTCATCTACTGTCCTATCTTCTCCTCTATTTCCCTCTCCTCTCCTGTCCTCTACTCTATTTTCCTCTTCTCTTCTCTCCTCTTCTCTACTCCCCTCTCCCAGGCCTATGACAACAGCCATTATACAGGAATAAGGCAGCCACAAGGTATCGGTACTTAGGCCTGAGGAGACACACTCGCTCGATGGGCCGTGAATCTCCCGTCACCAGCGTTAGACGGCCGAACGATGAATAAAGTTATTTGAATATTTGTAATATTAATGTGCCGATGTGTCAAGAGCCCGCCGGTGCCGAACAAAGAGGGAAAATAAGAGAGGATGCACATCATCTATATACCGTATTTACAGAATATAAAACGACTGGTTGGATGGATGGCTGGATGGATTGGTGGACGAACGGATGGATGTCTGGGCAAACAAATTAGTAAATGTATTAATGGATAGATGCATTGTAATTATCTCTACAATAGCTTGTCTCCATCAATCTCTTCAACAGAGCCACACTATAAACTGAACAGCGTCATATTAGCCAGCTGTCCAGTCTGCATTTTCAATACAGACAACATCACCCCAACACTATTTTAAGATGGCGTCGGAGGGGATGGCTGCTGTTTTATGGGCTCTTAACCAACCATGCTATTTTGTTAATTCTTTCACATTGTTTGTTCCTTATTTTGTACATAATGTTGCTGCTACCGTGTTTTATGCCCGAAAAGAGCTTATGGGCATCAGAACAGCGATTACTCACTTTGAAGTGGACAAAGATTTTTTCTTTAACGAGAAGGGTTTACTCCAGACACCCGAACAGGCCCTCATCCCCGTCATTCTCAGGAGAAGGAGACAGAGGTATCGCGGAAGGAGATCAGGGTGCCTTGTGAGGATCCAGCGACAAGTGGCTAATCTGCCTTTGCCATCAGTACTATTGGCCAATGTACAATCGCTGGCTAATAAAGTGGATGAACTACAAGCACGTACTGTATATCCTACCAATGGGACATTAAAAACGGACATATCTTATGTTTCACAGAGTCGTGGCTGAACGACGACATGAATAACAAACAGCTGACGGGTTATACACTGTATCGGCAGGATAGAACAGCAGCCTCTGATTAGACAACGGGTGGCGATCAATGTATATTTGTAAACAACAGCTGGTGCTCACCTGAGGTAGAGTATCTCATGATAAACTGTAGACCACACTATCTACCTAGAGAGTTCTCATATATATTCTTCGTAGCTATCTATTTACCACTACAAACCGATGCTGGCACTACGACTGCACTCAATGAGCTGTATACGGCCATAAGCATTTGGCAAATTTGACCATAATTCTATCCTCCTGATTCCATCTTACAAGCAAAAATTAAAGCAGGATGCACCAGTGACTCGGTCAATAAAAAAGTGTTCAGATGAAGTAGATGCTAAGCTATAGGACTGTTTTTCTAGCACAGACTGGAAAATGTTCCGGGATTCTTCCGATGGCATTGTTGAGTACACCACATCAGTCACTGGCTTCATCAATAAGTGCATCAATGACGTCGTCCACACAGTGACTGTATGTACATACCCCAAACAAAAGCCATTGATTACAGGCAACATCCGCACTGAGCTAAAGGGTAGAGCTACCGCTTTCAAGGAGCAGGACTCTAACCCAGAAGCTTATAAGAAATCCCGCTATGGCCTCCGACGAACCATCAATACAGGACTAAGATCGAATCGTACTACACCGGCTCCTACGCTCATCGGATGTGGCAGGCCTTGCAAACTATTACAGACTACAAAGGGAAGCACAGCCGAAAGCTGCCCAGTGATACGAGCCTACCAGACGAGCTAAATTACTTCTGTGCTCGCCTTCGAAGCAAGTAACACTGAAACGTGCATGACAGCATCAGCTGTTCCGGCAGCCGACATGAGAAAGACCTTTAAACAGGTCAACATTCACAAGGCCGCAAGGTCAGACGGATTACCAGGACGTGTACTCCGAGCATGCGCTGACCAACTGGCAAGTGTCTTTATTAATGACATTTTTAACCTCTCCCTGTCTGAGTCTGTAATACCAACATGTTTCAAGCAGACCACCATAGTCCCTGTGCCCAAGAACACTAAGGTAACATGCCTAAATTACTACCGACCCGTAGCACTCACGTCTGTAGCCATGAAGTGCTTTGAAAGGCTGGTCATGGCTCACATCAACACCATTATCCCAGAAGCCCTAGACCCACTCCAATTTACATACCACTCCAACAGATCCACAGATGATGCAATCTCTCTTGCACTCCACACTGCCCTTTCACACCTGGACAAAAGGAACACCTCTATGAGAATGCTATTCATTGACTACAGCTCAGCGTTCAACACCATAGTGCCCTCAAAGCTCATCACTAAGCTGGGACTAAACACCTCCCTCTGCAACTGGATCCTGGACTTCCTGACGGGCCGCCCCAAGGTGGTAAGGGTATGTAACAACACATCTGCCACACTGATCCTCAACACGGGGGCCCCTCAAGGGTGCGTGCTCAGTCCCCTCATGTACTCCCTGTTCACTCATGACTGAACGGACAGGCACAACTCCAACACCATCATTAAGTTTGCCGATGACACAACAGTGGTAGGCCTGATCAACGAGAATGACGAGACAGCCTATAGGGAGGTCAGAGACCTGACCATGTGGTGCCAAACAACCTCTCCCTCAACGTGATCAAGACAAAGGAGATGATTGTGGACTACAGGAAAAGGAGGACCGAGCACGCCCCCATTCTCATCGACGGGGCTGTAGTGGAGCAGGTTGAGAGCTTCAAGTTCCTTGGTGTCCACATCACCAACAAACTAACATGGTCCAAGCACACCAATACAGTCGTGAAGAGGGCACGACAAAGTCTATTCCCCCGCAGGAGAGTGAAAAGACCATCAAAAGATTCTACAGCTGCACCATCGAGAGCATCCTGACTGGTTGCATCACTGCCTGGTATGGCACTACAGAGGGCACTGCGTACGGCCCAGTACATCACTGGACCAAGGTTCCTGCCATCCAGGACCTCTATACCAGGCGGTGACAGAGGAAGGCCCTAAAAATATTCAAAGACTCCAGCCACCCTAGTCATAGACTGTTCTCTCTGCTACCGCACGGCAAGCGGTACCACGCCAAGTCTAGGTCCAAGAGGCTTCTAAACAGCTTCTACTCCCAAGCCATAAGACTCCTGAACATCTAATCAAATGGCTACTAAATGTCTTTGCTCGTTCAGAATAACACCCGCGACCCACTAGAGTAAAGCCGTAACCCGCTTCAGGCGGGTAACATACAGGCTGATTACATACAGGCTGGTTACAGCAGAGTACATACAACAGGTTGGTTACATACAGGCTGGTTACAGCAGGGTACATACTGTACAGCAGGCTGGTTACATACAGGCTGGTTACTGTAGGGTACATACAGCAGGCTGGTTACATACAGGCGGGTTACATACATGCTGGTTACATCCAGGCTGGTTACAGCAGGGTACATACAGCAGGGGGGCTACATACAGGTGGGTTACATACAGGTTGGTTACATAGAGGCTGGTTACATACAGGTGGGTTACATACAGGCTGGTTACATCCAGGCTGGCTACAGCAGGCTACATACAGCAGGCTGGCTACATACAGGCTGGTTACAGCAGGGTACATATAGCAGGCTGGCTACATACAGAATGATATGAGACCTAAGTCTGCTCATTGTCACTAATTAAAACATAAAGACAGATAGACTGCATGGAAAGAAGGGAGCCAGCACACATACCAGTGTGTGCGTGTGTGTACCTACCTCATCTCCATATTTGTTTTTGTTTTTCTGCTCTTTTGCACACCAGTATTTGTACTTGCACATCCTCATCTCAAATTCTTTGGCCACTATACCTATTCTGCAAATTGTCCTGGTTTACCACATGGAGCCCTGCTCTCCGTATGCCGACGGAACAACACGAGGGGGCCACAACAGACTTTCTCCCGTCACGACGTCCCTCCAAGGCCCTTCTGTTAGCTTATTAGCCCCCGGCCCGCTAGCTACCTGAAGCCACTCATTGGACTACTATGACCATTCGGCTACGACGCATGCCTCTTGATAACGTCAATATGCCTTGTCCATTGCTGTTTTGGTTAGTAATTATTGCCTTATTTCACTGTAGAGCCTCTAGCCCAGCTCAATAAGCCTTAGTTAACACTTTAGTTCCACCTCCCACACATGCAGAGACATCACCTGGTTTAAACGATATTTCTAGAGACAATATCTCTTTCATCGTCACTCTATGCACAGGTTTACCCCCACTGTATTCACGTCCTACCATACCTTTGTCTGTACATTTTGCCTTGAATCTATTCTTCTGTACCCAGAAATCTGTTCCTTTCACTATCTGGACCGAAAATACTAGACGACCAGTCCTTTAGCCTTTAGCCGTACCCTTATCCTACTCCTCCTCTGTTCCTCTGGTGATGTGGAGGTTAATCCAGGCCCTGCAGTGCCTAGCCCCACTCCCATTCCTAAGTTTGTTTTAGAGATAGCCTGCAGAGTTCTGTCATACTATCCAGGTCTGTACCCAAACAATTCGAGCTTCTACTCTTAAAAATCCACCTTTCCAGAAACAAGTCTCTCACCGTTGCTGCTTGCTATAGACCACCCTCTGCCCCCAGCTGTGCCCTTGACACCATATGTGAACTGATCGCACCCCATCTATCTTCAGAGCTCGTGCTGCTAGGTGACCTAAACTGGGACATGCTTACAGTGAGGGAAAAAAGTATTTTATCCCCTGCTGATTTTGTACGTTTGCCCACTGACAAAGAAATGATCAGTCTATAATTTTAATGGTAGGTTTATTTGAACAGTGAGAGACAGAATAACAACAACAAAAAATCCAGAAAAACCGCATGTGAAAAATGTTATAAATGGAATTGCATTTTAATGAGGGACACTCAAGGTCCTAAACTCAAGGTCCTAAACGATATCATAACCGTTATCGATAAGAGACATTACTGTGCAGCCGTATTCATTGACCTGGCCAAGGCTTTCGACTCTGTCAATCACAACATTCTTATTGGCAGACTCAAATGATTGCCTCACCAACTACTTCTCTGATAGAGTTCAGTGTGTCAAATTGGAGGGCCTGTTGTCCGGACCTCTGGCAGTCTCTATGGGTGTGCCACAGGGTTCAATTCTTGGGCCGACTCTCTTCTCTGTATTCATAAATGATGTTGCTCTTGCTGCGGGGATTCTCTGATCCACCTCTACGCAGACAACACCATTCTGTATACTTCTGGCCCTTCTTTGGACACTGTGTTAACAAACCTCCAGACGAGCTTCAATGCCATACAACTCTCCTTCCATGGCCTCCAACTGCTCTAAAATGCAAGTAAAACTAAATGCATGGTTTTCAACCGATCACTGCCTGCACCTGCTCGCCCGTCCAGCATCACTACTCTGGACTTAGAATATGTGGACAACTACAAATACCTAGGTGTCTGGCTAGACTGTAAACTCTCTTTCCAGACTCACATTAAATATCTCCAATCCAAAATTAAATCTAGAATAGGTTCCTATTTCGCAACAAAGCATCCTTCACTCATGCTGCCAAACATACCCTCGTAAAACTGACCATCCTACCGATCCTCGACTTCGGCAATGTCATTTATAAAATAGCCTCCAACACTCTACTCAATAAATTGGATGCAGTCTATCACAGTGCCATCTGCTTTGTCACCAAATCCCCATATACTACCCACCACTGCGACCTGTACGCTCTCATTGGCTGGCCCTCGCTTCATACTCGTCGCCAAACTCACTGGCTCCAGGTCATCTACAAGTCTTTGCTAGGTAAAGCCTCTGCCTTATCTCAGCTCACTGCTAACCATAGCAGCACCCACCCGTAGCACGCGCTCCAGCCGGTATATCTCACTGGTCACCCCCAAAGCCAATTCCTCCTTTGGCCGCCTTGCCTTCCAGTTCTCTGCTACCAATGACTGGAACGAACTACAAAAATCACTGAAGCTGGAGACTCATATTTCCCTCACTAGCTTTAAGCACCAGCTGTCAGTGCAGCTCACAGATCTCTGCACTTGCACATAGCCCATCTGTAAACAGCCCATCCTACTACCTCATCCCCATATTGTATTTATTTATTTATCTTGCACATTTATCTTCTGCACATCTACCATTCCAGTGTTTAATTGCTATATTGTAATTACCTCGCCACCATGGCCTATTTATTGCCCTACCTCCCTTATCTTTTTCTACTGTATTATTGGCTGTATGTCTGTGTATTCCATGTGTAACGCTTTGTTGTTGTATGTATCAAACTGCTGTGCTTTATCTTGGCCAGGTCGCAGTTGTAAATGAGAACGGGCACTGCAGAATCTAAACTGGCCTACCTGGTTAAATAAAGGTGAAATAAATAACAAAAACATATGCAGACACACACACAATGTTATATATGTAAACACACACACACTTTCCACAGCAAAACACACCTCTCACTATCGACTAGTTTCCATCTCTGATTACGCATTCTGCATTCAGAATACACACTACCTCGATCTCCCAGCACTCTTCTCCCTCCCTGCCTTCACAGTGCTTCCCTCAATGAGGGGAATTATTTCAGCTTGCCCTCATTTTCTTCTTGTTCCGTTTTCCTCCTCTCTAATGGGCAATTACATCAGGCTCCACGCGGAGGCCATCTTGTTTCACTGACCTCTAATTGATTGGATGCCTAAACTGCTCGGCCTCTATAAGCACTTTAAGGTTACATTTCCCTGTTTAAATAATGGATTACAAGGTCCATGAAAGAAGATTGTGTGGAAAATAAAAGGCAGGGATTGCTTCTCGTTTGAGTCGTTTCAAAGATGGACAAGCCTCTATTTTAACCTCAGAGACTGAGTTATTAAGGGAGATGGAGAGTGCTCAGAGAGCTTAGACTACTCCAGACTACTCTACAGTCACGGCATCTGTGGGTGTGTATGTGTGTGTACCACTTTTGCTCGAACTATGTTCAAAGGATGGTTTTAGCAGCGCTATCTGTCTGCAGATGAATATCACTATGGCCAACAGACTGATGTGTTCATATGTTAGAGCCAACAGTGTGTCTGCGTATCTCTCTCTCTCTGTGTGTGTGTGTGTGTGTGTGTGGGTGTGGGTGCTAATGTCAGTATAGAACCAGCGTCACGCAGTGCCCCTGATCACTCTCCTCCTATAATTAACACTCCTACTGTGTAGTATCTTTCCTCTTCTCTCCTGGGTCCTGTTTATCTTGTTTTTCATACCTCCCACAGTTTGTGCTTTTACATCACAAAGCGAGAGCAGAGAGGGAGACAGAAAGAGAGCAGAAAGTGGGAGAGAGAGAGGAGAGAAGAGAGAGGGAGATTATATATATATATATATATATATAGAGAGAGAGAGAGAGAGAGAGAGAGAGAGAGAGAGAGAGAGAGAGAGAGAGAGAGAGAGAGAGAGAGTGATGCTGAGAGACAGTTTGGCAGGAAGTCTCATTTTTGAGCCCACTTAGAAGGAGGAAGTCAGAGAGAATGTGGGAATTAGCAGTAGCCAATGTCTCCACTTCTGTTCAAAAGCCTACCTATCAGGAGGTGTGTGTGTGTGTGTGTGTGTGTGTGTGTGTGTGTGTGTGTGTGTGTGTGTGTGTGTGTGTGTGTGTGTGTGTGTGTGTGTGTGTGTGTGTGTGTGTGTGTGCGTGTGTGTGTGCGTGTGTGTGAGCGTGTGTGCGTGTGTGTGAGCGTGTGTGCGAGCGTGTGTGCGAGGGTGTGCGAAGAAACCCTCTACAAACAACCAGGGCAACATACCTCCTCCAAAAACAACGCGGCACCTACGCTCCAATTACTCTCGGATTGGAGGTAAATACAGTAGAGATATAGCAGAGATATACAGTACAGTATATCTGTCCAAACCAATATGATTTACTCTGTGGGTAGCTCAATACTAATACAGATGGCCTGTGTTGTTATTCTCAACCATTGCATATCTGTATGTTAAGAGAAACTGATAGAGGAGCTTTAGACATCTCTGTCTGTTAAGAGAAACTGATAGAGGAGCTTTAGACATCTCTGTCTGTTAAGAGAAACTGATAGAGGAGCTTTAGACATCTCTGTCTGTTAAGAGAAACTGATAGAGGAGCTTTAGACATCTCTGTCTGTTAAGATAAACTGATAGAGGAGCTTTAGACATCTCTGTCTGTTAAGAGAAACTGATAGAGGAGCTTTAGACATCGCTGTCTGTTAAGAGAAACTGATAGAGGAGCTTTAGACATCTCTGTCTGTTAAGAGAAACTGATAGAGGAGCTTTAGACATCTCTGTCTGTTAAGATAAACTGATAGAGGAGCTTTAGACATCTCTGTCTGTTAAGATAAACTGATAGAGGAGCTTTAGGCATCGCTGTCTGTTAAGAGAAACTGATAGAGGAGCTTTAGACATCTCTGTCTGTTAAGAGAAACTGATAGAGGAGCTTTAGACATCTCTGTCTGTTAAGAGAAACTGATAGAGGAGCTTTAGACATCTCTGTCTGTTAAGAGAAACTGATAGAGGAGCTTTAAACATCTCTGTCTGTTAAGATAAACTGATAGAGGAGCTTTAGACATCTCTGTCTGTTAAGAGAAACTGATAGAGGAGCTTTAGACATCTCTGTCTATTAAGAGAAACTGATAGAGGAGCTTTAAACATCTTGGTGTCTGTATCTCCATCTTTAGATCAAGGCCAGATACCATTTATTTTAATATAGTAATAAAATAGGATATAGCAGAAACATGGAAGAGGAAAGAGATGCTTTATAAAGAATGGGGGGATGATGGAGAGATAGAGAATGATGTGTGTTTGAGGTGTGTGTATTGAACACACTTCTATCCACCCTACTCTTACGTTTAAAAGCCATATTCATTCACTGTTGATCTGAACCCTGTTTTTGAATAGTTGTTTTGACAGGCTTCGTCATGACTCAGCACTACGTTGTCAGACTAACTCTGTGGGTGGAGCTGTTCTTTTCAGTTTTCAGCTGTTCTATTCAGAGAGTGGAACTGTGTGACTCCACAGCCATTCTCAGCACAGTTCATAATCCCAGCATCTGTATTGATAAGAGGGACCTTGCCTGGGGTTGGATCTGATCTAAGGGCAGTTGAAAAATTAGCAAAATGCTGGAGGTAAAAGTTGCCCTTCACCACTGATCTAGGATCAGATTATGCTATCCTGAACCATAACCTTGATTATTAGTGGAATGCAGACATATCTGACCCAGTATCAGTTGTTAGGAGCAAGTTTTAATGACTTTATGCCCCTCAAAGTCATTGGTTTCCTTGGCCAAGTAGCAGGGGAAAGCAAAGTACAGTAGACCGGGAAACACACAAACACACACACACACAGCTTCTATTTAAATCTATTCATTGATCGTATCAGATGTGCGTCAATCAAACTTATCTCCGCTCCACACATCCTCACTCACACCTCCAGAGGGACCAAATATAGCATCGTGCTGGGAAGGCTGAGCACACCATATTATCATTAGAGACCTTGAACACATATTATACTTGATGTGTGTTTGTGTGTCTGTGTGTGTGTGTGTGTGCAAGTGTGTGTAAGAGAGAGAGCGAGAGAGAGAGAGAGAGAGAGAGAGAGAGAGAGAGAGAGAGAGAGAGAGAGAGAGAGAGTCATCATGAGAAAAATAAGTTGCCCTACAGTAGCTCACTTCAAACTACAACTACTATATACTTGTTTTGGGCAACACAGACACATTTCGTCCTCTACCAAGCCTTGCTTTACAAACAGTAGCCTGTAAAATAAAACACGTGGTTTTACATATTCATAGAATGATACTGTACATCACTCATCATCTCTAGGACAGCAGCCCTCACCGTCTCAGCAGATTAGGAATGAATGATAATGCGCCTCTCTATCATGCTTCTCTGATCAAAGGAGAATTACAGTGCACCACGATCTGCAAAATGCATGAAACACAATCAATACCGTATGCCACACAAAGCGGTGTCAAAGAAGAGAACTATGAAATTGGCTGTGTGCTGTTACAATAAAGATAATGCTCTGATGTCTTCTTATGTACCTACTGCATCTAAAATAGATCAATTCCCACAGAGCCTGTGTGATTTAATCTACTGCGAGTCTTCAGTCATGTTGAAGCGGTAAAATATGAATGACAATGATTTATTTACAACTCCCAAGTCTGGGCCTGAGGTTCAACACAAATCTAATTCCTAAACCGGGAACAGCTGGCCGTTCAGAATAAATCCAGTGATATTGATTCCGCAGCAAACCAAATCTGGTTCTTTCAAGGTTCCCAGGACTTTTCATTGGGTTGTGGGAATGGGGATGGACATTACAAAAGAAAGACCTTAAAATAAAAACATTTATGAGTTTAGGGCCAGGCATATTTCTCTGGTCATGTGGTCAGGGAGAAATCATTTACTTAATTTATACATTTTATTTAGCAGATGCTCTAATCCAGAACAATTTACAGAAGCAATTATGGTTAAGTGCCTTGCTCAAGGGCACAATGACATATTTTTGCAAATAGTCAGCTCTGTGATTCAAACCAACAACCTTTCGGTTACTGGCCCAATGCTTGTTACCGTTAGCCTAACTGCCACCCATTTCAGATCTTGGGAACATTCCCTTGTTGTTTCCTTACCTCGGCAGACATTCCCGTTATCTGTCTCGAATCCAGCTTTGCAGGTGCAGCTCCCGATAGGAACCATCCACTCCCCATCTCCATTGCAGTACAGCTTTATTGGCACGTCCACCTCCTCCGAATTCGGGATGCAGATCCCTCTAGCGATGACCAGGGAGGTGCTCTCCGCCCCCGTCATGGTCTCTGGGAAGATGGCGAAGTTCTGCACCACACTGGGACACTTCTTATAAAACACTCTGACCGAGAGCAATGACATGCAGGCACCATAGTCCTGAAATGCCAGGTAGAACCCGTTCTTCGACAGCGGGCCAAAGCTCCGAACCTCTGTGTTGACCTTCATCAATCGTCCGCCAAAGTCCACCTGGGAGAAGCTCTCATCGGCCGCGATGGTGTCCACCTTTAAGTAAGGGGCTTCCATCCAGAAGGCAGTTCCCTTGGTGGCGATGACCGAGTCCGTCTCGTAGTAGTAGAGGTTGAAGGTCTCCTTACAGGAGCCGGGAACGTTGGGGATGGAGCTGCAGTCGCGCACAGTGAAGCGCATCTCCACGTAGATCCTCTGAGCTCCACGTCGGTCGATGAAGGTGGTGAGGAGCCAGTTGTTCTGGCTGGGCTCAAACACGTTGCACACCTGATAGGTCCTGATGGTGTTGAGGTTCTCGTCGTAGCCGCTCACCTCCTCCCACTGTGAGACAGAGAAGAGACCAGAGACAGGGATATTTGGTTAGAAGTATACAGTATCTTGAAAAGTCACAAACACAGTAACCAATAGTGTTTGACACTGCAATGCCAAGAGAGAAGGAAGCTCAGATAGTATCACCTCAAATGTTTATGTTAACACATTTCTTAACCAATATTTGATATTTAAATTCACAGTTTCCTGCCTTGCAAAAAGTATGAAAAAGTAGTATGAAGTTTATATTGAGCAAGTAAACTATCAGGGCATTTGAAGTAGCTGAAGAGAAATTAACACTGAATTTTGAAGACAAACTTGTGGCAAGGATATGTCAACTGACTTCCAGAAATGACAGTTCCATGTCTACCAGTGGTTATGTCTAAAACAGCATTAGATAGAGAGATACAACGATAGCACACATACAGTTTAGGAATATGGTTTCCAAAGATTTATATAAATATATATCTTTTTATCTATCCTTACCATCTGTGTTCACAAACTGGTGTCAGGGGCACTTAATTTGGACTTAACTTGCTGAAATGACAGTTCCCCATCTACCAACACATACAGTACAGTATACAGTACTAGTACAGGTAATACTTCTTAGTTACAGTAATGGTCAGTAACAGAATGGAGTGATTGAATCGTACCTCACCGGCTCCGACGGATGTGGCAGGGCTTGCAAACTATTACAGACTACAAAGGGAAGCACAGCCGCATGCTGCCCAGTGATACGAGCATACCAGACGAGCAAAATTGCTTCTATGCTCGCCTCGAGGCAAGCAACACTGAAGCATGCATGAGAGCATCAGCTGTTCCAAGCGACTGTGTGATCACACTCTCCATAGCCGATGTGAGTAAGACCTTTAAACAGGTCAACATTCACAAGGCCGCAGGGCCAGGCGGATTACCAGGACGTGTACTCCGAGCATGTGCTGACCAACTGCCACGTGTCTTCACTGACATTTTCAACCTGTCCCTGATTGAGTCTGTAATACCAACATGTTTCAAGCAGACCACCATAGTCCCTGTGCCCAAGAACACTAAGGTAACCTGCCTAAATTACTACCAACCCGTAGCACACACATCTGTAGCCATGAAGTGCTTTGAAAGCCTGGTCATGGCTCACAACAACACCATTATCCCAGAAACCCTAGACCCACCTCAATTTGCATACCGCCCCAACGTGATCAAGACAAAGGAGATGATTGTGGACTACAGGAAAAGGAGGACAGAGCACGCCCCCATTCTCATCGACGGGGCTGTAGTGGAGCAGGTTGAGAGCTTCAAATTCCTTGGTGTCCACATCACCAACAAACTATCATGGTCCAAACACACCAAGACAGTCGTGAAGAGGGCACGACAAAGCATATTCCCTCTCAGGAGACTGAAAAGATTTGGCATAGGTCCTCAGATCCTCAAAAAGTTATACAGCTGCACCATCGAGAGCATCCTGACTGGTTGCATCACTGCCTGGTATTGTCAAAGACTCCAGACACCCTAGTCATAGACTGTTCTCTCTGCTATGTTCTCTCTGCTACCGTACAGCAAGCGGTACCGGAGTGCCAAGTCTAGGTCCAAAAGGCTTCTCAACAGCTTCTACCCCAAAGCCATAAGACTCCTGAACAGCTAATCAAATGGCTACCCAGACAATTTGCATTGTCCCCCCTTCCCCTCTTTTTTGCTGCTGCTACTCTCTGTTTATTATATATGCATAGCCACTTTAACTCTACCTACATGTACATATTACCTCAATTACCTCAACTAACCTGTGCCCCCGCATACTGACTCTGTACCGGTACCACCTGTATATATAGCCTCGTTACTGTTATTTTACTGCTGCTCTTTAATTATTTGTTATTTAAATGTTTTACTTGTCAATTTTTTACTTAACACTTATTTTTCTTAAAACTGCATTGTTGGTTAAGGGCTTGTAAGTAAGCATTTCACTGTAAGGTCTACAGCGCATGTGACAAATATAATTTGATTTGATTTGAATATTTTACAGATCTCAGTTCTGATCATTGAAAAGGCACCAATGATCAGAACAAAGAATTTGAAGAGACTTAAAGATACGTTGAAGAAACAAAAAGAGGAAGGTTAATATCCAGGTCTGTTCACTCCATACCACCAACCACAGCCACTTCTACATTCTTGCATTGTCTGCCTGGTATGGCATGTCCATTGCTGGTTAGTCACCTTTAAAAGGTTCCATACAAACGATACAGCTTTCATACTAGAACATATTCTGTAGAAGACCGAATGATAGTAGTAATCGAGTGGTAGACAATGGAGAGGTCGGAGGACATTTATGCCAACATGGACATTCATCTAGAGAATACGTTTTCTAATGAAGGGGCAGCAGATAGAGACAAGGATTTATATGAAGATATCATCAACACCCACGAGGAATATGCCGCCAAAAAAGACAACACCAGGAGCTAACCCCTCAGGTTCGGAGAGCTTGGGGTTGAGACCATTCAGAGCTGCTGCCGTGTGTCTGGGGCTGCTGTGTGTTCTTCTACTGGCTGGGTTAATTGGTCTGGGTTTCTATCACAAGAAAGTTGTTGTTGGGTTTTAAGATTATAAAGCTTCCAAAAACAACCTGACAATAGAGAAAGAAGAGTTACAGACCAGTTACATCACCCTGACTAAAGAGAGAGATGAGCTACAGACCAGTTACAACACCCTGACTAAAGAGAGAGATGAGCTACAGACCAGTTACAACACCCTGGCTAAAGAGAGAGAAGAGTTACAGACCATTTACAACACCCTGGCTAAAGAGAGAGAAGAGTTACAGACCAGTTACAACACCCTGGCTAAAGAGAGAGAAGAGTTACAGACCAGTTACAACACCCTGGCTAAAGAGAGAAATGAGTTACAGACCAGTTACAACACCCTGACTAAAGAGAGAAATTAGTTACAGACCAGTTACAACACCCTGGCTAAAGAAAGAGATGAGCTACAGACCAGTTACAACACCCTGGCTAAAGAGAGAGATAAGCTACAGACCATTTACAACACCCTGACTAAAGAGAGAGATGAGCTACAGACCAGTTACAACACCCTGGCTAAAGAGAGAGATTAGAGTTACAGACCAGTTACAACACCCTGACTAAAGAGAGAGATGAGCTACAGACCAGTTACAACACCCTGGCTAAAGAGAGAGATGAGCTACAGACCAGTTACAACACCCTGGCTAAAGAGAGAGATGAGCTACAGACCAGTTACAACACCCTGGCTAAAGAGAGAGATGAGTTACAGACCAGTTACAACACCCTGGCTAAAGAAAGAGATGAGCTACAGACCAGTTACAACACCCTGGCTAAAGAGAGAGATAAGCTACAGACCATTTACAACACCCTGACTAAAGAGAGAGATGAGCTACAGACCAGTTACAACACCCTGGCTAAAGAGAGAGATTAGAGTTACAGACCAGTTACAACACCCTGACTAAAGAGAGAGATGAGCTACAGACCAGTTACAACACCCTGGCTAAAGAGAGAGATGAGCTACAGACCAGTTACAACACCCTGGCTAAAGAGAGAGATGAGCTACAGACCAGTTACAACACCCTGGCTAAAGAGAGAGATGAGTTACAGACCAGTTACAACACCCTGGCTAAAGAGAGAAATGAGCTACAGACCAGTTACAACACCCTGGCTAAAGAGAGAGAAGAGTTACAGACCAGTTACAACACCCTGGCTAAAGAGAGAGATGAGCTACAGACCAGTTACAACACCCTGGCTAAAGAGAGAGAAGAGTTACAGACCAGTTACAACACCCTGGCTAAAGAGAGAGATGAGCTACAGACCAGTTACAACACCCTGGCTAAAGAGAGAGAAGAGTTACAGACCAGTTACAACACCCTGGCTAAAGAGAGAGATGAGCTACAGACCATTTACAACACCCTGACTAAAGAGAGAGATGAGTTACAGACCAGTTACAACACCCTGGCTAAAGAGAGAGATGAGTTACAGACCAGTTACAGCACCCTGGCTAAAGAGAGAGATGAGCTACAGACCATTTACAACACCCTGACTAAAGAGAGAGATGAGTTACAGACCAGTTACAACACCCTGGCTAAAGAGAGAGATGAGTTACAGACCAGTTACAACACCCTGGCTGAAGAGAGAGATGAGCTACAGACCATTTACAACACCCTGACTAAAGAGAGAGATTAGAGTTACAGACCAGTTACAACACCCTGGCTAAAGAGAGAGAAGAGTTACAGACCAGTTACAACACCCTGGCTAAAGAGAGAGATGAGCTACAGACCATTTACAACACCCTGACTAAAGAGAGAGATGAGCTACAGACCAGTTACAACACCCTGGCTAAAGAGAGAGATGAGCTACAGGCCAGTTACAACACCCTGGCTAAAGAGAGAGAAGAGTTACAGACCAGTTACAACACCCTCGCTAAAGAGAGAGAAGAGCTACAGACCAGTTACAACACCATGGCTAAAGAGAGAAATTAGTTACAGACCAGTTACAACACCTTGGCTAAAGAGAGAAATGAGTTACAGACCAGTTACAACACCCTGGCTAAAGAGAGAGAAGAGTTACAGACCAGTTACAACACCCTGGCTAAAGAGAGAGATGAGCTACAGACCAGTTACAACACCCTGGCTAAAGAGTAGAGAAGAGTTACAGACCAGTTACAACACCCTGTCTAAAGAGAGAGATGAGCTACAGACCAGTTACAAGACCCTGGCTAAAGAGAGAGCAGAGTTACAGACCAGCAACAAGAAACTGACGACAGAGAGAGACCAGCTTCAGAACAACTACAATGCCATGAAAGGTGAAAGAGACACTGAGCAACTACAACAACTGCCTTAGCTATTTTAGAAAAGGTGGATGTCCTTGTTAATTCCCACACATACAGTACTACACATCCAAACTTTCAGGAGATCCACAGCTGATTAATGACCTTGCTTCAGAAACCCAAAGCCTATAACCAAAGAGAGTATACTAAGAGGTCCAGGAACTGCTCCTCTAATATAAATCCTAGATCACACTTGTAGGTGATGTCATGGTGTTGTTAGCTAGCTAAGCTCATGCGCATAAACGCATCATCAGGTTTAAAAGTTGTGTCGCGCCAGAGTGCACCTGTCGCACCGGACTGCACCTCCCCTTGACTTCCCAAGCCTCTGGTCTGTTTGGTCTGCTTCACGGGCATCCCGGAGAAGTATTTGTTGCGCTTTTTCCGGTTGCTTGTTTTTTGTTAATTTGTTGTTGTTATCTGATTGAATTATCTTGACTATTGATTGATGTGTCTTGTCAATTGTTGTCTTTGTCGCATAATGAAAAATGTCAATAAATATGTTTGACATAAAAGGCCTATGTCACATCTAGAGTATTACTAAAGGCATGACTAGTTCTCAACAGACTCAACAGACTTCCTGAAATGACAGGCTATGTCTAAAACAGCTACAGGTAGAGAGGGGAAATGACAACACACACATAGGAATCTGGTTGCTGCCTTATTTTCACATCTAATCAGCAGCCAATCAGAAACATATTTTTGGTAAGACACCTATAAAACGTTCCTTACACATGACACAAATGGAACACACTGTCACGTTGGCATAATGGATTTGGGAGACAGACGCAGAAATGCATAATATATTTTTTTTATTTAGCCCAAATTACGGTGTGCCTGGTAAAGGCACGGGGACGAAGACCAAACAAGACCAAACAACAAAAACACAGGGTAAATATGAGAATATCTATGAAGATGCCATATTCTCTCAAGAGACAAGACCAAGGAGGATGCCACTTCTAAGGGGCAGAACAGGTGCTAACCCCTAAAGTACTGATAACTCAGGCCTACGATCCCATCCAGTAGGAGAACACACAGCAGCCCCAGACACACTGCACCAGCTCTGGATGGGATCGTAGGCCTGGGTCTCCACCACAAGAACGTCATCAGTGGGTTTGAGGATTGTAAAGCCAGCAACCTGACTAAAGGAAGCGAAAGTCACAGCAAACTGGCTAAGATGAAAGACCAGTTACAGACCATGGAGAGAGACCAGCTATAGACTGGCTACAACACCATGACCATGGAGAGAGACCAGCTTCAGAAGAGATTTTCTGCCTTAAAACAAACTGGGCCTGAAGGCTGGACCCTGTTTCAGTCTAGTTGGTATTACATCTCTTCTGAGGTCAAATCCTTGTATGAGAGCACTGCAGGTAGCCTAGTGGTTAGTGTTGGACTAGTAACCGAAAGGTTGCAAGATCCCCAAGCTGACAAGGTAAAAATCTGTCGCTCTGCTCCTGAACAAGGCAGTTAACCCACTGTTCCTAGGGCTTCTCTACTCCCTCAGAGAGGGCCTAAGCATCACTCATTGGCTAGGCCCTCAGGCTTTGAATAGAAGGCACCAGCCAACGTCATTGACATTGACTTCAATTAGAGCAGCATTTTGGTATGACAGTAGAATCAACCAATCACAAATTGTTTTGTAATAGGTGGGACAATTGTATGATGCCTCAAGGCCCTCTAGAGGGCCTAAGCATACATCACTAATTCAGAGCCAATAGCGAGACTTATCTTGTTTTCTCACGCTTGAGCCTAGCTAGCTGGCTAGCTTTTTACAGTGAGTGTATGTAACAATGGCGATGGCAACTGCAGAGAGAGTAATCGAGGGCGATGTGGTGGCTAAATTGTTAGCATCGCCCTTCTCAAGACTAACTTTTAATGAAAAGTTAAATCTTGTACAGACCAGGAGACCAACTCCTGCACTGCCTGATTTGGTGCAACAAGGAAAGAGTTTTCAAAGTTAATAATTATGAGCGCTATCCATGGATAACCAGCTGTGAGCTGACAAAAAAGCTTTACTGTTGGATTTGCCTACTCTTCAGCATCGATAATAGCTCAACCTGGACAGCTGGTTTCAAAGATTTAGCCTGTTTGACAAACTCAGTACTTCGACACCAAAACTCAACTTCACACCTGCGAGCTACAGTGAGTTTAAAAACATTTGGGGAAACAAGAGTAGATCTTCTTCTTAAAGAGCAGCGTCTCAATTTTGCTCACAATGATAAAGTCAGGCACAACAGGGAGACTCTAAAGCGCCTTATTCATACGGTTGTGTTTTTAGACAAGGAAGAATTACCATTCAGAGAACATTATGAGGGTAAAGAATCAGCTAATAAGGGAAACGACTTGGAATACTGGATTTCTTGGCTGAGTATGACAGCACGTTAAACTGCCATTTGGCTACGGCTACCTGGTCCACAGGCACTTCCAACAAAATCCAAAATGACCTGATACACGCGGTCGCAAATGTAATGACAGATGTCATGAAGGAAGAATTGAAGAAAACCCCCTCTGTAACAATCATGATTGACGAGACGACAGACATCAGCAATGTAGCCCAAATGTCTTATGTGTTGCATTACACTACGGATGGTGGTGTGAAGGAAAGGTTTTTCAAATTTGAGGATGTAACTGAGGATAAACGGGCAGAAGCGGTTGCTGCCCAAATCATCAGCTTTTTAGAGGAGTGTGAATGCACAGCCAAAGTTGTGGCACAGTGTTATGATGGGGCCGCAGTCATGGCCTCTGGTATAAACGGAGTACAAGCCAAAGTGAAAGAAAGCTCTGTTCATTCATTGCCATGCGCACACTCTTAATCTGGTGATGTCACAAGGTGCTGGTAAACTAAAAGAATGCAAGATATTTTTCTCTCACCTTGGTGGCCTAGCAGCGTTTTTGTCAAAATCTGTCAAACGAACAAAACTACAGGATGAAATATTCCAGCGAAGACTACCCAGAGTGGCGCCAACACGATGGAACTTCTCCTCACGCTTAGTTTGCACTGTGTATGAAAAAAAGGCGGAACTCATTGAACTCTTTGAATACATAGCGGACCATCATTGATGAAGACACCGTTCACAGCGCAGATGGATACATGATGCACCTGACAAGCTTCGAGTTCTGCTTTCTGCTATCCGCGTTCTACTCCATATTTGTAAACTCTGACGTGCTGTTTGGAAAATTGCAGAACATGGAGTTTGGGTGGACGACTTCTGCAACACCACAGAGAGGGAAAAAGGACAATTTCATTCCATCTACGAGGACACTGTGAGTGAGACCGGAGTTCCAAGGGGGCGCAGGACACATATGCAAGGAGACATACGGAGACATATGCAGGCAGTACCAACAGCTACACAGTGCGATCATCGACAACATTATCACTCAGCTAAGAAACAGGTTCAATGACCATGAAAGGCTCATGTTCCTTGTTCTCCTTGACCCACAAAAGTTCCCAATATATAGGGAAACGCCAAACTTTCCAAACGCTGCGTTCTCAAGTCTTGAGGAAAGCTATGGCCCTAATTTTGATTTGCCGTGGCTTAAAACAGAATGTACTCAATGTCTGACTTCGAGGGTAAGAGCCAGGCTGATCTGCTCCACTTTCTCCAGCAGAAGAGACTAATTGATAGTATGCACCAATTGTATCTGCTTACCTGTCTAGTTTTGACAATTCCAGTGTCCACTGCATCAGTAGGAAGAACATTTCTGGACTAAAAAGGATCAAACATATTCCAGGAACACCACTGGACAGGCTTTGATCTCAATCGAAAAATAACTTACTTGGATTTAAAATCAAAAGACAAGCTATATGAACCTGCCATTGCCCATTTCATAAAGAAGGACAGGAGAATGGACTTTTTTAAAATGATAATCATAATGGTGAGAGGACTTTCTGTTTTCATCTACAGCTTGCTTTTTGTTGCTATCTCATTCATATCATTTTGAATACAATGTGTAAAATATTATTTCAACTTTAGATCACTAGTTGTGCGGTAAAAACAAAGGTAATGACGTTGCAATTGGAAGAACTGGGTTCATGACATTTCGTGTTTGTTTACTGTTGCATGGAGATAGAACATCGAATATAGCATAACTTTTTTCTCTCTGATAGCATATACTGTCCGTGGTCTTGAAACAATGTGAGTAGTTGTGTGGATGAATTTATTCCGCCACTATCTGAGTGACTGTTTGTTTTGGAAAATGTTTCTTTGAAATGACGCAACTGTATTTTCTTCTAACGTGGTTCCTGCTATCGGTATTTGCCACCGTTGTGTACGAGTGCTGCTTCTGTGAGCCACAGCCGAGGCGTGGCTTAGGACCGGTTGACTCTGTCATCAAATAATTGCTTCTCCTACATAGGTCTGCAAAAGAAAGGTCTCAAGTCATGCTCTGTATACACAGGCATCCGAGTTCTCTATCTATATGTATGACGTCAGATCTTTTTCTGCAACTGAGGGCCTAGCTCCAATAGTCACGGTTCGCCACTGGAAATACAGTACCTATAGCCACACCAGATGGTGTTGAAATGTTAGCTTACATCACCCCATGTTCATGTGTATTGCTATTGTGCATATATTGGATCTTACTCAGTCTGTGTGGGATTTATCTTGTTAATTATTTTGTTAATTTAACTTTAGCTGATTAATTTACTTAATTTATTTAGATTAATTTAGACTATAGATTGATGTATCCTTTAAATTGGTGTCTTTGTTGCATAATGAAAAATGTGAATAACAATGTCATGAAATAATAACACATCTGGGGCTCGTTTGAAATTTAGACCTGTTAAAGCCGGTTGTGCTGAGGTGGGAAGGGTGGCAATATCTGAGGTGTCCTTAAAAACATGTGCCAAAGTGCCAATTTCAATTTGCACTGGTGGGGATATTTAAGAACAACCAAAAGCTGGTTTTAATGGTAGAAATTGTTGATTATGGCATGGATTTTAACAACCGAAGCGCAGCCTATCCAGTTGTGATGTATATATGCACATGGAACAAGAGCTCTGTGCTTTTTGTGCCCGTAAACCTCACATTTTAAAACGTAAAAAACATGTTTTTTTTCTTCCCATTTCATTTAATTTGATTAACCTCTCCAGGCACCGGGGCAGTATACGGAAGTTTGGAGAGTCTGGCGTGCCCAAAGTAAAATTCCTGCTACTCAGGCCCAGAAACTAGGATATGCACATAATTAGTAATTACTATTGGATGGGAAACACTCTGAAGTTTCTAAAACTGTTAAAATATTGTCTGTGAGTATAAATGAACTGATATGGCAGGCGAAAACCCGAGGAATTTCTGTCCAGATTTTTTTGTTGTTGTGACATGCCCTCACTTTCAATGTCTGCCTATGGGATTCTCTGTAAAATAGGACCCAGGTTGGAGTACCTATGGCTTCCACTAGATGTCAACAGTCTTTAGACATGCGTTTATCATGGAAGATCACAGAATCGAAGAAGAATATGTAAGAGGAGTGAGGAAGTCACTTCAGTTTTTTGGTGCGCGAGACCGTGAGCGCGCGCTCCTCTGTATTTTCCTTTTCTATCGTTTAGGACACTATCCATGTGAAATATAATTGTTAATATACATAAAAGTATACCTAAGGATACATTATAAATGATGTTTGATTTGTTTGGGGCAAAGTTGATAGATATAATTTGAACGCTTTCTCTTCACTGTTCAATGGGCGAGTAGACTGTGGATAACGCGCCAACCAAACAGAGATTTATGGATATTAACAATTACTTTTTCTAACAAAAGAAACATGGATTGTCTTGCTTGGACACTTCGGATTGCCCTCAGCAGAAGATCATCAAAGGTAAGCGATTTATTTTAGCTCTTATATGTGTTTTGTGAGACCGGCGCTGGTTATGGATTTATGCTAATGCATAAAATATGTGAGGTGCTGTCCTCAAACAATCAAGGTGCTGGTGCTGTCCTCAAACAATGCTTTCGCCGTAAAGCCTTTTTGAAATCTGACAACGCTGTGATATTGCCAAGACTCTAAGCTTTTGATGACTATGCAACACTTGAATTTGGCGCCTTACATTTCTCCGGGTAGTGTCGGGAATGGGTCTTTCCTCCTCTCAATTTTTTGTCATGCCCAATGTATTCGCCAAGTAGTCAAGACTATAGAGTTTGTCTAGTTAGACCGCTTTGAAATAAATATTTGTTTCTCTCTTCTTTTAGTAGGTGGTACTACATTTTATATTGCAGATAGTTTGTGGCTTCTATCAATGTAATTGTCTGCATCATTTCCAAGTCCCCCATATACATTTTATTGTAAATATATATTTTATTTTAAATATATACAGTATATATATTTTATATATTTTCCTTCTTTATTATGGTCCCCTAACTCTACCACCCCTTCCCTAATTTGAGTAAACAAATATACAAAAATACTTAGGCTTCCATTTCCAGTTTACATACACTACACACTACATACATTTCTTGGACAGTATATTTTACATGAGTTATCGTTTGTTTGTTTGTTTTTAGTCCCAGCCTTCAGCTACCCTTGAAATAAATCTTAATCATCAAACTTCAGCAAAACATCAAGTTTTGCAGCAGCAAAACAGTGAGCGGACATCCCCTTTTTATCTATGCAAGCTATTACATTATTTTAGCCAGCTCCTGTTATTATTTTGGATGTCCGTAAAAAACCCTCCATGCAGGCTGCTGTATATGCCCATCATTGAACGAGAGATTACATAATTCCGGTGACACACGTATTTCGAAATATGTTAAAAAAAATACTGCAACAATTGTTTGTTTTCTGTTTCGTTTGTATCACGTCCTGGCCATAGAGAGAGCTCTAGGTTCTCTATGGTGATTTAGGTCAGGACGTGACTAGGGGGGTTTTGTTTCTAGGTGTTTCATTTCTATGTTGTTTTTGTGTATGGTTCCCAATTAGAGGCAGCTGATTGTCGTTACCTCTAATTGGGGATCATACTTAGCGTAGTCCTTTTCCCACCTGTGTTTGTGGGTTATTGTTTTTGTATGTGCCGTGTGAGCGCTACTTAGTGTCCGATTTCGTTGCGTCTTTATTGTTTTGTTGTATGTTCCACTGTGTATTAAAAGATGTGGAACGTCATGCACGCTGCGCCTTGGTCCATTATTGAGAACGATCGTGACAGAATAACCCACCAGTCCAGGACCAAGCAGCGTGCAACGGAGGCGCCGAAAAAGAGTTGGACCTGGGAAGAAGTCATGGGTGGATGCGAGACCCTTCCTTGGCGGGAGTCCCCGAGGAGAAATGAGGGACGGTGACGATGCCGGGGTCCGCGGCAAAAAGGAGCCCAAGATCAAGCCCAAGATTTTTTTTTTTTTTGGGGGCACATGGAACTGTTGGCCGAGCAGAGGAGAGAGCCAGAGCTTGAATGGGAGACGTATGAGGAGTTTAGGGAAGGATATCGGAGAGAGGTGTTGGCGAGGAATATGCTGCAGTGCAGGGGCCTAGAGGAGTGTCTGTCCAGCCCGGTACGTACTGTGCCGGCTTCCCACACTCGCCCTGAAGAGCGTGTCACCAGTCCGGTGCAACCTGCGCCGGCTCCACGCAACAGGCCTCCAGTGCACCTTCCCAACCCGGTATGTCCTGCGCCAGCTCTCCGCACTCGCCCTGAAGTGCGTGTCACCAGTCCGGTGCAACCTGTGCCGGCTCCACGCAACAGGCCTCCAGTGCGCCTTCCCAAGCCGGGATGTCCTGTGCTGGCTCCCCGCACTCGCCCTGAAGTGCGTGTCTAATTGGGAACCAGTTTGAATACAAAACAAGTCCTTTGTAGGTTACCCTTACCCTACAATGACAGCTGTTTCAATAGCAATGCATCTGGTGTCTTCCTTATCCTTATACTGGTCTAGTCGTGAGGCTTTTTCCGACATGCTTTTGTATTATTCACAAATCACATAGGCCTACCTGCAGTGCTATCCCACTCTGCTTTTATCCAATCCCATTTCCAAAGAGCGCCTTTCATCCGATTACCAAAGACTCGCTCCTCCATACATAAACGATTAAACATTTTCAGTATAACTCCATATCAACAGTAGGCCTAGGCTATATCTTGCTTATTTGAACGTGCCTCACACATACAATACAATTTATGGGAGCCTATAATTTTTTTATTTGAGAAGAAGTTTGATGCGTATAGGCCTATACTTGTTGAAGCCAATTACAACAATCTTGACTGTCAACATTTTTTTTTACTGTTGCTATGACTCGTTACTGTAGCCTATGTTATTTAATAAACTGTAGTATCAATCCACAATGGACTAGGACAATAACATCCCGTGCCCCCAGCTGAATTGGAGTTGATGACAATGCAAAGACCATCAATAACCTACAGAACATGAGACAAACGCATGCAGTATTATGCCATGGAATGCCTTGATTGGCCAGTGGGTGGTCAATCCCTCGTTACACCTACTGTACACCTTGTTCATTCATCAAAATCCAACCCTTTTGAGCCACCGGAAGCTATTGCTATCATTGTTGCATCCCCGGTTAAAGGAAGCAGGTTATTTTTATTTAGTGTAAAGAGAAACTCCACAGGATAAAGCATTAACATCAAGAACAGGTTTATTTCCAACATGACAGCAGATACAACATAGCTGGTTCCAAGCTGAGTCCATCTGCACCCTCTCAAAAGGAACACAATTGAATACCTTGGCCAACAACCAATGAGGGCCTGCCAATAAAACTATGCTCATCTAATCAGATACATATTTCCCATATCACGCATTGAACATGTGCATAACCATTTTAACCAGGTGTGTATATTAACATGCTGTTTAACTCTCAAACACTACAGCTCCTCCCCTGTAATGTCAACTAGTTTTGAGAACCTTATTTTACCTTTGACAATATATAATTATTTTTAATTAATTTTTTACTCCTGAGTACATAACCCTTTTACAGCGTTTTAACATTTCCTTTTACAGGTAACAGGATTCTTCAAAACAAGTTGTTACACATTTCTTTGCTCACATCTTTTTTTTTCTTCTTCAAAACAGTCCTTTTCCAATAGTCCTTTTACAAGTCCATCCTCTGTGGTGGGCGTGTGTTACGGACAGGACGGGGTCTAATAACAACATTCTGAGGCTGTGGTGGAGGCATATCAACTGCTTCAGCAGCTGTGCTCTGAGGCACATTGATCGCATTGTCCATATCAATGTCATCATCATCATAGTCCCAGGATCCTCCTACATAAAGAGAACCATCTCCCTCTGCAAGTGCATCACCTTGTCTCCTTGGCTTAATGTTCAACATCTGATTCACATGTTTTTTCACACAGTTCACCTCAACATTAACCATGTATGTGACAGGACCCGGAACCTTAGTTATCACACCATTCAACCATTTTCCCCTCCCCTGTAATTCTTTACCAAGACCTCTTGATCAACGGAGAAGGATCTGACCTTCTGTGGATTGTCACTGTTGACTTGTGACCCCTCAACAGTTTTAGCTGAAGTAGTACTTTGCATGTGTACAATTTCTGGCCATCTAGCATAAGCATCCATAACAACCAAAAACATTTGCTTTTGGTCTTCTGCAAAGTCTAAATGTAGTCTCTCCCATGGACCCGATGCCCATTTCCATGTATGTACTGGCACTTTTGCAGGCATGCTACGCTGCTGCTTACATATGTCACAAAGACTTACTTCAGTTTCAATATTTTCATCAAGTGTAGGCCACAAGAGAAGAGTTCTAGCTAAGGATTTCATCTTGACTACACCCCAATGACTCTCATGTAGTTCTGCCAATAGTCTGCTTGCAGGCTTTGTGGAATCACCACCTTGCAACCCCAAAGAATACAGTCATCCTCAATGGTAAGTTCTTTCTTTTGACATAAGGTTTAAACACTTTGTCTGGTACATGGTTTGGCCAACCTGACATTACATACTGCTTAACCATTTTCAATACTGTTTTTTTCTCAGTTTCGAGTACTATAACCTTAGCAGTGACTGGCAAGTCATCTATAAATGACACATCTGCATTGCCATGCTCCTCTGACAATTTGTATGGTATCTCATACAGTTGAATGAGGAAGTTTACATACACTTAGGTTGGAGTCATTAAAACTCGTTTTTCAACCACTCCACAAATTTCTTGTTAACAAAATATATTTTTGGCAAGTTGGGTAGGACATCTACTTTGTGCATGACACAAGTAATTTTTCCAACAACTGTTTACAGACAGATTATTTCACTTATAATTCATTGTATCACAATTCCAGTGGGTCAGAAATTTACATACACTAAGTTGACTGTGCCTTTAAACAGCTTGGAGAATTCCAGAAAATTATGTCATGGCATCAGAAGCTTCTAATAGGCTAATTGACATAATTTGAGTCAATTGGAGGTGTACCTGTGGATGTTTTTCAAGGCCTACCTTCAAACTTTGCTTGACATCATGGGAAAATCAAAAGAAATAAGCCAAGCAATTTCCAAACGCCTGAAGGCACCACGTTCATCTATACAAACAATAGTACGCAAGTATAAACGCCATGGGACCACGCAGCTGCCATTCCGCTCAGGAAGGAGACGCGTTCTGTCTCCTAGAGATGAACGTACTTTGGTGCGAAAAGTGCAAATCAATCCAAGAACAACAGCAAAGGACCTTGTGAAGATGCTGGAGGAAACAGGTTCAAAATAATATATATCCACAGTAAAACAAGTCCTATATAGACATAACCTGAAAGGCTGCTCAGCAAGGAAACCGCCATAAAAAAGCCAGACTACGGTTTGCAACTGCACATGGGGACAAAGATTGTACTTTTTAGAGAAATGTCCTCTGGTCTGATGAAACAAAAATATAACAGTTTGGCCATAATGACCATCGTTATGTTTGGAGGAAAAAGGGGGAGGCTTGCAAGCCCGAAGAACACCATCCCAACCATGAAGCACGGGGTGGCAGCATCATGTTGTGGGGGTGCTTTGCTGCAGTAGGGACTGGTGCACTTCACAAAATAGATGGCATCATGAGGATATATTCAAGCAACATCTCAAGACATCAGTCAGGAAGTTAAAGCTTGGTCGCAAATGGGTCTTCCAAATGGACAATGACCCCAAGCATACTTCCAAAGTTGTGGCAAAATGGCTTAAGGACAACAAAGTCAAGGTATTGGAGTGGCCATCAAAGCCCTGACCTCAATCCCATAGAAAATATGTGGGCAGAACTGAAAAAGCGTGTGCGAGCAAGGAGGCCTACAAACCTGACTCAGTTACAACAGCTCTGTCAGGAGGAATGGGCCAAAATTCACCCAACTTATTGTGGGAAGCTTGTGGAAGGCTACCTGAAACATTTGACCCAAGTTAAACACAATAAAGGCAATGCTACCAAATACTAATTGAGTGTATGTAAACTTCTGACCCACTGGGAGTGTGATGAAAGAAATAAAAGCTGAAAGAAATCATTCTCTCTACTATTATTCTGACATTTCACATTCTTAAAATAAAGTGGGGATCCTAACTGACCTAAAACAGGGAATTTATACTGGGATTAAATGTCAGGAATTGTGAAAAACTGAGTTTAAATGTATTTAGCTAAGGTGTATGTATACGTCTGACTTCAACTGTATATATGAGCTACTAAAATCAAAGATCATCACTGCATTCAAGCTGCTGCTTGTGTTGGGACACCTGTCTTAGGGCCAAGAATCTTAAGAAGAGGCAAGGTACATTTCCTACCATACAGATACTCATGAAATTTCATAACTCCAAACACCAGTCCTAGTGCTTCTTTTTCTATTTGAGAATAGTTCCTTTCTGTTTTAGTAAGCATCCTGGAGGAAAATGGTATTGGTTTCTCAGAACCATCCTTCATTTAGTGAAAAATCCTGGCACCTTCACCTCACGGTGAAGCACCACAGGCTTGTATGAGCCGTAGCTCCGGGTTGTAGTGAACTAACACCTGGCTAGTAAGTAGATGTCTCTTCGCTTCCTCTGGCTCTCTCCTCTGCTCTTAGCTTCCTTTGGCTTTTCTGGGACCATTCCCATTTTACATCTTTCTGCAGTAGAGCGGTCATAGGCTTAACTATGGTAGACAGATTTTGAATGAATTTGCCATAATAGTTAAGTAACGGAAAAAAAGACCTGAGCTCAGTGGTGTTTTTGGAATGGGAGCCTTCTCAATAGCTTCAGTTTTCTGTTTCATGGGGTGTATCCCCTCTGCATCTATCACATGACCTAGATAGGCTACGCTGTTCTGGAAGAAATAACATTTCTCTTTTAACCTTCAGATTGCAGACATCTTCAAGATTTATCATGTGCTCTTCTGTGTCACGCCCTGTGATAAGTATATCATCAAGATAGCAGATTACTCCATCTATAACTTGTAGGATTTTCTGAAAAATAGCTGGCGCACAGGCAACACCATAAGGAAGCCTGTTGACCTTAAACAAGCCCTTATGAGTATTCATGGTGCGATAGTGTTCAGACCTCTCCTCTAGTTGTTCTGACTGGGTTGCCTGTGACAAATCCAGCTTTGTGAACTTCTCACCCCCTGTTAGCTTTGTGAACAAGTCCTGCGTTTTTGGTAACGGATACTGATCTACTTCCAACCACGGATTGATAGTTACCTTGTAATCTCCACATATTCTTATAGTATTATCTGTTTCGGTATACACACCATTGGAGCAGCCCATTGACTGTAGTTAACTGGAGTAAGGACCCCTTCTGACTCCAACTTAACTAGCTGTTTTTCAACAGCTTCTCTAAGTGCGTATGGCACTGGGCGAAGCTTGCAGAACTTAGGTTCAGCCCCTATAGTTAAATGTATCTTGGCTGTGATCCCTTTTACCATTCACCGCTCTGGCTGAAACACAGATATATATTTTTCACACAAACCCTCTGTGTAAAAATGACCAGCGTAGCTTCTACTGACTGATCTAGTCTCTACCCAGCAGGACAGGACCATTTCCTTTGACCACCAGCAAGTCTAAAATTGTAGTTCTCCCATTACACTTGACCTTGACTGAGATTTTCCCTCTTAGAACTAGTGATGGTTTACTGTATGTTTTTAACACACTTTGCAGGGCTCAATTTAGCCTTTTTGAACCTTTGGTTGTACCTCTGATATCACAGAAACTGCTGCACCTGTATCAACTTCCATTATGAGTCTCACATCATTTACCCTTATATACACATAGTATGGTTTAGTAATGTCTTTACCTGTATATAATGTAAAGAGTTCATTTACCCTTATATACACATAGTATGGTTTAGTAATGTCTTTACCTGTATATAATGTAAACAGTTCATCGACCCTTATATACACATAGTACGGTTTAGTAATGTCTTTACCTGTATCTAATGTAAACAGTTCATCTACCCTTACATACACATAGTATGGTTTAGTAATGTCTTTACCTGTATCTAATGTAAACAGTTCATCTACCCGTATACACATACTACGGTTTAGTAATGTCTTTACCTGTATCTAATGTAAACAGTTAATCTACCCTTACATACACATAGTACGGTTTAGTAATGTCTTTACCTGTATCTAATGTAAACAGTTCAGTTCCTTTTACGTTACCCAACTTATAGTCAGTGGTGAGAATGGCTGATGTCTCATCTCTCATTTGAGATGTTATGCTAATCACTCTGGCGCTTGAGTGCGATACAATGCTCATCTCTGTTGCAATGACTTGCTTGACCTCTCTCTCGCTGGTGTGCGTTGCCCTAGTGCTGATCATCGTTGCTCCTCTCGACTTCCTGTAGTCGTAATAAGGAGGCCTCTCCCTCAGTAGAATCCAGGTGCTTATTCCATTTCTCTTTCTTCGTGTCATTGTTTTCCCACCTGACGCGAGCGGCATGCCCTGGCTATATGTCCTTTCTTCTTTCACTCCCGACACTCAAAATCTTTGTAGCGGCACTCATCTGGCTTGTGCCCTATTCCCGCGCAATGGTAACGTGGTTTACCTGTTGCCTCCGTTTTCTTGGAAACACTTTTCTTCTCAACTGCATTTGCTTTAAAAGTATTTTGTGAAAACTGCTGTGTATTTTACTTTGTAACTTCAAAAGAAAATCCCATATCCACAACCAGTACTAATGCAAGTATTTTGTGTGAGCTACGTTCAGTAAACGGTCTCTCAGCTCTGCACTTTTGACACTGCACACAAATCTATCACATAATGACTCTTCAAGTAATGGACCGAATTTACATGTGGCTCACTAATCAAGTCTCCCTCAAGTTGACTCTTTGCATGAAACTTGCATCATTCAGCAATAAAATGTGTCCTTGGTATGTAGTGACTTTTCAATGTGTTTCACTTGGTTTCTGTGGCGGACATAAGTCCATTAACAAATTGTGAGTCTTTCTGCCAACAATTATCCGAAAAATGGCTTTCAATTTATCATCCTCGTACTTGAGCCCATTAGCTTCAACATTTTGTAACAACCTTTCCAAATAGGCTTAAAAACTTTCTTCACTTTCCTGGAAGTGAAAATCCTCGGCCTTGCCGAACGCCACTACAATCATAATAACGGTTGTGAAAATAGAACAAATATTCCTGACACCCCCCCGAACATATACCTCTTAGATTTACCATTGCATTTTATTCGTTATACACCTCTACAGTTTTACAGTAGGTAGGCCTAGTACCTCTCAGCAAATCTTCAGTATCAGAGTGAAGTGGTACAGTATTTACGGGTCCGCTGCTCACATTTATAAAAATGCTCCAAGGACGTTGAAAAGACTTTCCAAAGAGACAAATGCAAAGGTGCAAGTGTCATTTCCTGCAGGTCTGCTAGTCACTTCACTTCACCTCACTTCACACAAACCACAGCTACCTATTAGTGGCAGACTTTCTGGGGAATTGCATTCACCAGCCAATCATACAAATTGTTTTGCATTGTCTTCCTGGAATGGTAGCTTCCTGTCTATTGGTGGTTACAGTCACATATTGTAAGGACCGACGCTCGAGTAGAGAAGCAGGTACGGGGAATCAACATTTATTAAGGAACAGACATAGAACAAGACAGGAACAGCGTCAGCACACGGGTAACACAACAACATACAACAATTAATCCTGAAGCAGGGAACAGAGCTTGGGAACAGACAGATATAGGGGAGATAATGACACAGGTGATTGAGTCCAGGTGAGTACAATAATTGCTGATGCGCGTGACGTGGGAAGGCAGGTGTGCTTAATGATGGCGGCAGGAGTCCGTAATGCTGGGGAGCCTGGCGCCTTCAAGCGTCAGGGAAGGGGAGCGGGAGCAGGCGTGACACATAGTATATAACATTTCGGACTCACTGCACAGTGTTCAAAGCTTTCTTACAACATACACCATCAAACATTACTAGAACATCTGGTACCAGTAATTGAGACAGAAGATGTCTGAGAATATATATGCCAATATTGAAAGCATTTTAGAAGGTGACTCTTGTAACAGAGGGCCAGCAAACAGAGATGATGATATCAATGAAGATACTGTCGTCTCCCAAAACTCAAGAGAAAAAACTGAAGAGGGTGTCACCTCTAAGGGCAGACCAGGCTCTAGCCCATCAGGTTCTGATAGCTCAGGTAGGCAATCCTCCAGAGATGCTGCAGTGTGGTGGGGGTTGCTGTGTGTTCTCCTACTGGCTGGGATCGTAATCCTAGGTTTCTACCAAAATAGTCATGAATAGTTATGAAGAATCAAATAGGGACCAGCAACAACAACCTGACCAAAGAGAGAGACCAGCTACAGACCAGCTACAACACCATGACTAAAGAGAGAGACCAGCTACAGACCAGGTACAACACCATGACTGAGGAGAGAGACCAGTTACAGACCAGCTACAACACCATGACTAAAGAGAGAGACCAGCTACAGACCAGCTACAACACCATGACTGAGGAGAGAGACCAGTTACAGACCAGCTACAACACCATGACTAAAGAGAGAGACCAGCTACAGACCAGCTACAACACCATGACTAAAGAGAGAGACCAGCTACAGACCAGGTACAACACCATGACTGAGGAGGGAGACCAGCTACAGACCAGCTACAACACCATGACTAAAGAGAGAGACCAGCTACAGACCAGCTACAACACCATGACTAAGAGAGAGACCAGCTACAGACCAGCTACAACACCATGATACAAGAGAGAGACCAGCTACAACACCTGGACCAAGGAGAGGTTTTAGAGAATTTGGCAGTACATCCAACCGGCCTCACAACCGCACACCACGTGTAACCACGCCAGCCCAGTACCTCCACATCCGGCTTCTTCACCTGCGGGATAGTATGAGACCAGCCACCCGGACAGCTGATGAAACTGTGGGTTTGCACAACCAAAGAATTTCTGCACAAACTGTCAGAAACAGTCTCAGAGAAGCTCATGTACGTGCTTGTCATCCTCACAAGTGTCTTGACCTGACTGCAGTTCAGCGTCGTAACTGGCTTCAGTGGGAAAATGAAAATTGAGAAGTGTGTTCTTCATGGATTAATCCCGGTTTCAACTGTACCAGGCAGAAGGATCTGAACACAATTCCTGGAAGCAGAAAATGTCCCAGTTCTTCCATGGCCTGCATACTCACCAGACATGTCACCCATTGAGCATGTTTGGGTTTCTCTGGATCGATGTGTACGACAGCGTGTTCCAGTTCCTGCCAATATCGAACAAGTTCGCACATCCATTGAAAAGGAGGGGGACAGCATTCCACAGGCCACAATCAACAGACTGGTCAACTCTATGCAAAGGAGATGTGTCGCGCTGCAAGAGGCAAATGGTCACACCAGACACTGATTGGTTTTCTGATCAATGTCCCCACACAAAAAAAAGGTGCTATCTAGAACCTAAAAGGGTTATTTGGTTGTCCCCATAAGATAACCATTTGAAACCTTTTTGGTTCCAGGTAGTACCCTTTTGGGTTTGTGGGGGTACACTTACTAAATGAGTCATGCTATCCCTTGTTTTACTACTTAGAGAATTGTCTCTTGTTATGTTAGTATTTTCTTCTAACCTAACTTTTCTTTGTGTGACTTAGTCATGAGACTGGGCGTATAGCTAAGATCCGTTTGGGTGCAACCACAGCATGTGAGACATCCCGTGGTTTTACTATCTGCAGGAAGTCAGTTGTATGGAAACTTGCAGGAAGGACCACATTATAGTGTGAACTGTCACAGCCCTCGTGCTATCAACCTCGGGTTATCTTAATCTGCACAGACAAACCAATCACCTTTTGTACTATGTTCCGCCCCTTTTTCCACACATATGCTAAACTGCCACGAAGACAAAGAGGTTGTACTTTATATAAAAGCAGAGAGCCAACTCTGTTCGTTGGGTTCTTAACTCTGCACTTTTTTTAAGGTATCTGTGACCAACAGATGCATATCTGTATTCTCAGTCATGTGAAATCCATAGATTAGAGCCTAATGAATTTATTTCAATTGATTGATTTCCTTATATGAAATTTAACTCAGTAAACTCTTATTTTTGTTCAGTGTATAAACCCTCAACTTATTGAATACCAATGGAATTCAATATCAGGGATTTAGCATGAAATATCCTTTATCTATTTTTTGTACACTATTTTATTAATTTTCATTGTATTTGTTGTTCATGTTTTGGCATGAAACTAGTGACAGTTGTGAAAAAAGTCAAGAGTTAATTGAAAATAATGACATTGTTGATTAGATGCTTTTTTCATTAATTAGGCTACTTTCACTTTAACCATATGGTCAATCTACTAGATATTCATACACAATGTGGACACGGATATAATAAATTAATACTTTCAGTGATCCAAGTATAAATTACCAATGTTACGATAGATTGCCATTTATTTTCTGTTAATCACCAAAATTACTGAAGATTCTGGTAACGTTGGTAAATTACCGGTAGCTTTGCAAACCTAGGCTTGACTAGGCACTGACTTGGCACTCACTCTCTCTCGGAGTGTGCGGTTTATTATAGTGTATTTGGCCCTCAGTCACTTCCTGTTTCCTGCATGTGTATCTCTCCTCCTTGGTCTGTGTCTGACCTTTACCCTCCCCAGCAATCGATCAGTACTTAGGAAAAGAAGATGAACTCTGCCCTCCATACAGCCACAACAGAGGAAAAACGATTTTGTTCAAAGTTGAAATCGTTAAAAAGAGTGCAATATCAAGTCTAGCATCATTTAAAAAAGAGATAAAAGACATGGACATCCAAGGAAAGAATGTGTAGACTCACACACACTCACACACAGACTTTACAGGTCTGTAATGTGTACTATTGGATGAGTCAGAAGCACCATATTGATCCACGGTGTAGTCCTTTGTTATCAAGGTGTTTAGTGCTATATGTTTTGCATGTACAGTATGTGGTTCTAGAGAGACAAAACTTAATTATTTACATGGGCATCCATTGTTAAGCATCTTATCTGTGCCACCAGAATGTCAAGAGAGAGGTCAGATGCTGCATCCTTATCTTTATTCAATGTACATTTCCTATTTCCATTGAACACATACAGTATCTCTCCGCAGAACAATTTCACCAAGATGTACAGGCTTCAATGTAAAATGATATAGTAGAACACATATTTTCACCAGACTTTACATTTGACCCCTTGAAAATGGCCATCTAGGATGACATCCACCCTAGCATTGTTTGATCAAACCTCGATGACAGCCTGTAACAAGCAATAGCAAATCCAATCACATTTTCCAGGTTGGCTGGTCTACTAATAGTAAACACTTCAAAATCAAAGCCTACTGTATGTTTCCTCTATCCTCTCTTTCTATTATGACTGTTAGATCATATAATTTGATATGTAATCTTCTCCACCCACTGCACTCCACCATGGCATCACCTCTGACCTCAGAGTGGAGGCAAATAGAAAAGGAATCATCACCTCTCAACTTGGTGATAATGGAATTCTCTAGTCTCTGCATCCATTTCCCCTGGCCCTAGGCCCGGTCTGTTAAATAACATCTCAGGTCCCACGCTGTTTATATTTAGTACATGCGTTATGGCCTGAGCACAGACGTATGTTGCTGGAATGTATTATGGATGTTAGAGTCAAGATAAACAGGGTGTGATGAGGAGGAGTGGACAGTTTGGTTTCTCCTACTTTCGCTCTCTATCCCTCTCTCTATCCCTCTCTATATTCCTCTCTATAATCCTCTCTCTATCCCTCTCTATATCCCGCTCTCCATCCCTCTCTCTATCCCTCTCTCGATCCCTCTCTATATTCCTCTCTATATTCCTCTCTCTATCCCTCTCTCTATCCCTCTCTACATTCCTCTCTCTATCCCTGTCTCTATCCCTCTCCATAATCCTTTCTACATTCCTCTCTCTATCCCTCTCTTTATCCCTCTATATTCCTCTCTCGATCCCTCTCTATATTCCTCTCTCCATCCCTCTCTCTATCCCTCTCTCTATCCCTCTCCATAATCCTTTCTACATTCCTCTCTCTATCCCTCTCTATATTCCTCTCTATATTCCTTTCTCTATCCCTCGCTCTATCCCTCTCTCTATTCCTCTCTCTATCCCTCTCTACATTCCTCTCTCTATCCCTCTCTATATTCCTCTCTATCCCTCTCTATATTCCTCTCTCTATCTCTCTCTGTCTGTTTCCCTCTATCTTTCTAAACCTTTTCTGTCTGTTTCTCTTTGTCATTATCTCCATCCCTTCCCTATTGGTTCACTCTACCAAATAAATTACATTTGAATAAGCTTTCTTGACAAAGAATGGGTACCACTGTTGACAAATAAATATAATATAACAATTCGCTATCACTCTGTTTCTCTCTCCATCCCTCTTTCTTTCCCTCTTCATCTTCATCCCTCTTTTCTCACCACTAGTCCACCATAGCGCTTTCTCTTCAAATGAACACTTAGCCTGTTAATCATGACACCAGGGGGTTGCATCAGACTATGCTCCCCTATCAACAGAGACACATTCAGAGCTTCATTTTCTATCAAGACGAAGAAATAGAAAACACACAAACCCATTTGCTTTGGTACTCATCCCTAATAGCTTTGCTTCTTTGCCCTTCATATTGGAGATTGATCTCCTGTTTCCCTTGTCCCTGATTGTAAAGTGTGGCAGTGTCATTATAGTAGCTGTGTTTTTATGGGTGGGAAGCAGAGAGGCAAAGAGGAGATGGAGAGGCTGTGGATTCACTGAGCACTTAATGTTGGTGTTAATGACCTGGTGTAGAGTTGCTAGCGTAGCACGACGCAGGAGGAAGAGAAGGTGGGAGAGAGGGGAAAAAAGACGATGAGAGAGGGAAGGAAGGAAGGAAGAAGGAAGGAAAGGAGATAGAGACAGAAATATACAGTGCATTCGGGAAGTATTCAGACCCCTTCCCCTTTTCCACATTTTGTTACGTTATTCTTAAATTGATGTTATAAAAAAAAAAATACACATCAATCTACACACAATAACCCATAAAGACGAAACGAAAACAGGTATGAGACTCGAAATTGAGCTCAGGTGCATCCTGTTTCCATTGATCATCAATGAGATGATCGATGAAGGGCCTTGATCAGGGAGGTGACCAAGAACCTGATGGTCACTCTGACAGAGCTCTAGAGTTCCTCTGTGGAGATGGGAGAACCTTCCAGAAGGAAAACCATCTCTGCAGCACTCCACCAGTCAGGCATTTTTGGTAGAGTGGCCAGATGGAAGCCACTCCTCAGTAAAAGGAACATGACAGACCGCTTGGAGTTTGCCAACAGGCACCTAAAGGACTCTCAGACCATGAGAAACAAGACTCTCTGGTCTGATGAAACCAAGATTGAAAACTTTAGCCTGAATGCCAATCGTCACGCCTGGAGGAAACCTGGCACCATCCCTATGGTGAAGCATGATGGTGGCAGCATCATGGTGTGGGGATCTTTTTCAGAAGCAGAGACTGGGCAAAGATGAATGGAGCAAAGTACAGATATATCCTTGAGGAAAACCTGCTCCAGAGCGCTCTGGAGTGAAGGTTCACCTTCCAACAAGACAACGACCAAAAGCACACAGTCAAGACAACGCATTAGTGGCTTCGGGACAAGTCTCTGAATGTCCTTGAGTGGCCCAGCCAGAGCCCGAAATTGAACCTGATCGAACATCTCTGGAGAGACCCGAAAATAGTTGTGCAGCGACGCTCCCCATCCAACCTGACAGAGCTTGAGAGGATCTGCAGAGGAGAATGGGAGAAACTCCTCAAATACAGGTGTGTCAAGCTTGTAGCGTCATACCCAAGAAGACTCAAGGCTGCAATCGCTGCCAAAGGTGCTTCAACAAAGTACTGAGTAAAGGTTCTGAATACTTATGTAAATGTAATATTTAAGTTTGATATTTTTTATAAATTTGCTAAAATTATTGTGTTATTACACAGTATTGTGTGTAGATTAATGAGGGGAAAACACGATTTAATAAATTTTAGAATAAGACTGTAGCGTAACAAAATGTGAAAAAAAGAGAGAGAGAGAGAGAGAGAGAGAGAGAGAGAGAGAGAGAGAGAGAGAGGGGAAGTCTAATATATTCAGCCGAGCATTCCTCTGCCCACGACTGCAGTGCTGCCATCAGGCCATCAATACAACACCCTCATAAAGACCATTCATCACATCGATATCCTGCCGTTACCTTCAAACGCTGATAAAACAGTACGGAAACCTCAGACAGGAAAGAGAGTGGAGGGGGGAGAGGGAGAGAGAGGGGAATGGGAGAGTTTCAAGGGTGGTATGTAAAGGATACACATGGTATACAGATGTAGGATTATATCTTAATCACTCTTCTATTGCTGAGAAATGCAAACTTGTAGTGTATGAGTTTTTAAAAGTTTGTAACGTCCACTTTGAAACTTCAGACTTGATTTTCCCTAACAAAAAATGTATCAACCCCTACAAAAATGTCCATGAATTATAATCCACTTAATAATTCCCATTTCCTGTTGCTGCAGGATAATTTTCCTGCTGTAGTAAACTGGCTCAAATTAAGATCCCACATCTGGACATCTTCTAACAAAATGCCTACTTGCAGGTTCCTCCTCGACAATGGAACAACAAAAATAAATAATAAAAGATAAGAATACTAACAAAGTAAATGGCTCAGTGGTATACACTCTTAGAAAAAAGGTGCTATCTAGAACCTGAAAGTGTTCTTCGGCTTTCCCCATAAAATAACCTTTGAAGAACCCTTTTTGGTTCCAAGTAGAACCCTTTAAGTTCAAGGTAGAACCATTTTGGGTTACATGTAGAACCCTTTCCACAGAGAGTTCTACATGGAACCCAAAAGGGTTATACCTAGAACCCTCTTATGGGGACATCCGAAGAACCCTTTTTGAACCCTTTTTGAACCCTTTTTTCGTAGTTGTATTTATTTTATTTTATTTCACCTTTATTTAACCAAGTAGGCCAGTTGAGAACAAGTTCTCATTTACAACTGCGATCTGGCCAAGATAAAGCAAAGCAGTGTGACAAAAACAACAACAGAGTTACACATGTTCAAATGTGCAGTCAATAACACACACAAAAAAAACTATGTACAGTGTGTGCAAATGTAGAACAGTAGGGAGGTAAAGCAATAAATATGCCTTAGAGGTGAAATAATTACAATTTTGCAATAACACTGGAGTGATAGATGTGCAGATGATGATGTACAAGTAGAGATACTGGGGTGCAAAAGAGTAAGAGGATAAGTAACAAAATGGGGATGAGGTAGTTGGGTTTGCTAGCTCCAGTTAGCCGCGAGCCAGGTGCATCTCCCGGCTAGCAACAACAATACCTCTCTCGCCATCTGGCTTGGATCCCTCTCGACACGACGCCCCGTCGTACCACCTCGACTGGATTGCCGACGATTACTCCATCCGCTGTGCCTGCAACAGGCCTCTGTCGGACGTCAGAGCAGACGGTTCTACCAACCCCGGCCTGCTAACTCTAAATCATAACTTTAAACGCTGTGTCTCCTGCGTGCCGGTGTAGTAACGACTACCTCGCGGCTTCCCTGTCCCATCTATTGCTGTTCACTGGACCCTATGATCACTCAGCTACATAGCTGATGCCTGCAGGACTATTCATTAATCACGGTACTCCATTCTGTTTATTATTTATTTTATTTTATTTATCTGTCGGCCCCAGCTGCGTACTCAGGCCCTGTGTGTCGCTAACCAACCCTCTGCTTATTCATCGCCAGTTTACCTGTTGTTGTTGTCTTAGCTGACTAGCTGTTGCGGTCTTACCCGTTGTTGTCCTAGCTAGCTCTCCCAATCAACACCTGTGTTTGCTTTATGCCTTGCTTTATGCCCTATTGTTTAGGATAGTTATCATTGTTTTAGTTTACAGTGGAGCCCCTAGGCCCACTCTACATGCCTCAGATTCCTCCTTTGTCCCACCTCCCACACATGTGGTGACCTCACCCAGACCTCACCCGGTGGGGGCGGCAGGTAGCCTAGTGGTTAGAGCGTTGGACTTGTAACCGGAGGGCTGCAAGTTCAAATCCCCGAGCTGACAAGGTAAAAATCTGTCGTTCTGCCCCTGAACAAGGCAGTTAACCCACTGTTCCCAGGCGCCGAAGACGTGGATGTCGATTAAAGGCAGCCCCCGCACCTCTCTGATTCAGAGGGGTTGGGTTAAATGCGGAAGACACATTTCGGTTGAAGGCATTCGGTTGTACAACTGACTAATAATGGTGACTTTGACTATTACCAGCACCTCCAGAGATGCAACCACTCTTATCATCACTCGGTGCCTGGGCCTACCTCCACTGTACTCTCACTCCACCATACCCCTGTCTGCACATTATACCCTGAATCTATTCTACCACGCCCAGAAATCTGCTCCTCTTATTCTCTGTTCCCAACACACTAGACGACCCGTTCTGATAGCCTTTAGCCGTACCCTCATCCTGCTCCTCCTCTGTTCCTCGGGTGATGTGGAGGTAAACCTAGGCCCTGTGTGTCCCAAGGCACTCTCATTTGTTGACTTCTGTAACCGTAAAAGCCTTGGTTTCATGCATGTTAACATCAGAAGCCTCCTCCCTAAGTTTGTTTTACTCACTGCTTTACCACACTCCGCCAACCCTGATGTCCTTGCCGTGTCTGAATCCTGGCTTAGGATGGCCACCAAAAATTCTGAGATTTCCATACCAAACTACAACATTTTCCGCCAAGATAGAACTGCCAAAGGGGGAGGAGTTGTAATCTATTGCAGAGATAGCCTGCAAAGTTCTGTCATACTTTCCAGGTCTATGCCCAAACAGTTCGAACTTCTAATTCTAAAAATGTATCTCTCCAGAAAAGTCTCACACTGTTGCCGCCTGCTATAGACCCCCCTCAGCTCCCAGCTGTGCCCTGAACACCATATGTGAATTGATTGCCCCCCATCTATCTTTAGAGTTCGTTCTGTTAGGTGACCTAAACTGGGATATGCTTAACACCCCGGCAGTCCTACAATCTAAGCTAGATGCCCTCAATCTCACACAAATCATCAAGGAACCCACCAGGTACAATCCTAAATCTGTAAACATGGGCACCCTCATAGATATTATCCTGACCAACTTGCCCTCCAAATACACCTTTGCTGTTTTCAATAAGGATCTCAGCGACCACTGCCTCATTGCCTGCATCCACTATAGGCCCTCGGTCAAATGACCACCCCTTATCACTATCAAACGCTCCCTAAAACACTTCTGCGAACAGGCCTTTCTAATCGACCTGGCCCGGGTATCCTGGCAGGATATTGACCTCATTCCGTCAGTCGAGGATGCCTGGTCGTTCTTTAAAAGCAACTTCCTCACCATCTTAAATAAGCATGCCCCTTTCATAAGATGTAGAACTAAGAACAGATACAGCCCTTGGTTCACTCCAGACCTGACTGCCCTTGACCAGACCAAGAACATCCTGTGGCGGACTGCTATTGCATCGAATAGTCCCCGCGATATGCAACTGTTCAGGGAAGTCAGGAACCAATAAACGCAATCAGTCAGGAAAGCAAAGGCTAGCTTTTTCAAACAGAAATTTGCATCCTGTAGCTCTAACTCCAAAATGTTTTGGGATACTGTCAAGTCCATGGAGAACAATAGCACCTCCTCCCAGCTGCCCACTGCACTGAGGCTACATAACACGGTCACCACTGATAAATCCATGATAATCGAAAATTTCAACAACCATTTCTCTACGGCTGGCCATGATTTCCTCCTGGCTACTCCAACCCCGGCCAAGAGCTTGGTTTCTCTAATGATTGCCTCAACTACAAATACCTAGGTGTCTGGCTAGACTGTAAACTCTCCTTCCAGACTCACATTAAACATCTCCAATCCAAAATGAAATCTAGAATCAGCTTTCTATTTCGCAACAAAGCCTCCTTCACTCATGCTGCCAAACTTGCACTAGTAAAACTGACTATCCTACCGATCCTCGACTTTGGCGATGTCATCTACAAAACAGCTTCCAATACTCTACTCAGCAAACTGGATGCAGTCTATCACAGTGCCATCCGCTTTGTCACCAAAGCCCCTTATACCACCCACCACTGCGACCTGTATGCTCTAGTCGGCTGGCCCTCGCTACATACTCGTCGCCAGACCCACTGGCTCCAGGTCATCTACAAGTCCCTGCTAGGTAAAGCCCCGCCTTATCTCAGCTCGCTGGTAACCATAGCAGCACCCACCCGTAGCGCTCCAGAAGGTATATCTCACTGGTCACCCCCAAAGCCAATTCCTATTTTGGCCTCCTTTCCTTCCAGTTCTCTGCTGCCAATGACTGGAACGAACTACAAAAATCATTGAACCTGGAGACACTTATCTCCCTCACTAGTTTTAAGCACCAGCTGTCAGAGCAGCTCACAGATCACTGCACCTGTACATAGCCCATCTGTTAATAGCCCAACCAACTACCTCATCCCTTACCGTTGTCATTTGTTTATCTTGCTCCTTTGCACCCCAGTATTTTTTACTTTGCACATTCATCTTCTGCACATTTACCATTCCAGTGTTAAATTGCTATACTGTAATTACTTCGCCACCATGGCCTATTTATTGCCTTATGTTCCTAATCTTACCTCATTTGCACACATTGTATATAGAATTCATTATTGACTGTGTGTTTGTTTACTCCAATCTGTAACTATGTGTTGTTGTATGTGTTGAACTGCTTTGCTTTATCTTGGCCAGGTCGCAGTTGTAAATGAGAACTTGTTCTCAACTTGCCTACCTGGTTAAATAAAGGTGAAATAATATATATATTTTTTTAAAGCAATTTTATATTTTTTTGTAGAAGGGAATTATTAAAATATGTTGACAAATGTTACCTTATCCTAGCGAGATTTACACGAGTATCAAAACGCTTAGGCGGTTTAAGCCTGTACGAAACACAGACCTTATTTGAAGTAGATCAAGACATTCCCTGTGGAAGACATAAAATAACGGTAAAACGGTAAAATAACGAAGGAACCCCTTTCATGTTCAGCCGCAAGTTATTCTAGGAATTATGACGCGTCAACTATTTCTCTCTGTACCATTTGTATTTCATATACCTTTGACTATTGGATGTTCTTATAGGCACTTTAGTATTGCCATCCTAATCTCCGGAGTTGATAGGCTTGAAGTCTTAAACAGCGCTGTGCATCCAGCATGGCTAACAGCTGCTGGCAAACAGAGGAAAGTGCTGTTTGAATGAATGCTTATGAGCAGACTGTTCTATCAAATATCAAATCATAGACTTAATTATAATATAATAAACACACAGAAATACGAGCCTTAGGTTATTAATATGGTCAAATCCGGAAACTATCATTTTGAAAACAAAACGTTTATTCTTTCAGTGAAAATACGGAACCGTTCTGTATTTTATCAAACGGGTGGCAACCTTAAGTCTAAATACTGCTGTTACATTGCACAACCTTCAATGTTATGTCATAATTATGTAAAATTCTGGAAAATTAATTATGGTCTTTGTTAGGAAAAAATGGTCTTCACACAGTTCACAACGAGCCAGGCGGCCCAAACTGTTGCATATACCCTGACTCTGCTTGCAATGAACGCAAGAGAATTTACACAATTTCCCTAGTTAATATTGCCTGCTAACAAGAATTTATGGTAACTAAATATGCAGGTTTAAAAAAATATACTTCTGTGTATTGATTTTAAGAAAGATAAATTAATAGCCACCGCATTGATTATATGCAACGCAGGACAAGCTAGTTAACCTAGTAAAATCAACCATGTGTAGTTAACTAGTGATTATGTTAAGATTTATAGTTTTTTATGAGATAAGTTTAATGCTAGCTAGCAACTTACCTTGGCTCCTTGCAGCCTCAAGGTCCTTTTGATGCTGCACTCGCGTAACAGGTGGTCAGCCTGCCACGCAGTCTCCTCGTGGATTGCAATGTAATGGGCCATAATCGGCATCCAACAAAGCCATTTACCGATTGTTATGAAAACTTGAAATCGGCCCAAAATAATCGTCCATGCCAATTGATCGGTCGACCTATACTATAAACGTACACTCAGAACCAAAAAACACAGTACAACAGCAAGCAGCTGACACCAATTGAGGAGCCCATCAAAACAAACAACTTCAGACAAAATTGGAAAAACCTAAAAAATCTAGGAATTAGCAATACAAGTGTGACATACAGTTGAAGTCGGAAGTTTACATACACCTTAGCCAAATACATTTAAACTCAGTTTTCCACAATCCTGACATTTAATCCTAGTAAAAATTCCCTGTCTTAGGTCAGTTAGAATCACCACTTTATTTTAAGAATGTGAAATGTCAGAATAATAGTAAAGAGATTTATTTCAGCTTTTATTTCTTCCATCACATTCCCAGTGGGTCAGAAGTTTACATACACTCAACTAGTATATGGTAGCATTGCCTTTAAATTGTTTAACTTGGGTCAAATGTTTCGGGTAGCCTTCCACAAGCTTCCCACAATAGGTTGGGTGAATTTTGGCCCATTCCTCCTGACAAAGCTGGTGTAACTGAGTCAGGTTTGTAGGCCTCCTTGCTCGCACACGCTTTTTCAGTTCTGCCCACAAATTTTCTATTGGATTGAGGTCAGGGCTTTGTGATGGCCACTCCAATACCTTGACTTTGTTGTCCTTAAGCCATTTTGCCACAACTTTGGAAGTATGCTTGGGGTCATTGTCCATTTGGAAGACTTCATTGCAACCAAGCTTTAACTTCCTGACTGATGTCTTGAGATGTTGCTTCAATATATCCACATAATTTTCCATTCTCATGATGCCATCTATTTTGTGAAGTGCACCAGTCCCTCCTGCAGCAAAGCACCCCCACAACATAATGCTACCACCCCTGTGCTTCACGGTTGGGATGGTGTTCTTCGGCTTGCAAGCCTCCCCCTTTTCCTCCAATCATAACGATGGTCATTATGGCCAAACAGTTCTATTTTTGTTTCATCCATCCAGAGGACATTTCTCAAAAAAGAACAATCTTTGTCCCCATGTGCAGTTGCAAACAACAGTATGGCTTTTTCATGGTGGTTTTGGAGCAGTGGCTTCTTCCTTGCTGAACAGCTTTTCAGGTTATTTCGATATAGGACTCGTTTTACTGTGGATATAGATACTTTTGTACCTGTTTCCTCCAGCATCTTCACAAGGTCCTTTGCTGTTGTTCTGGGATTGATTTGCACTTTTCGCACCAAAGCACGTGCATCTCTAGGAGACAGAACGCGTCTCCTTCCTGAGCGGTATGACGGCTGCGTGGTCCCATGGTGTTTATACTTGGGTACTATTGTTTGTACAGATGAACGTGGTACCTTCAGGCGTTTGGAAATTGCTCCCAAGGACGAACCAGACTTGTGGAGGTCTACAATATTTTTTCTGAGGTCAAGCAAAGAGGCACTGAGTTTGAAGGTAGGCCTTGAAATACATCCACAGGTACACCTCCAATTGACTCAAATTATGTCAATTAGCCTATCAGAAGCTTCTAAAGCCATGACATAATTTTCTGGAATTTTCCAAGCTGTTTAAATGCAGTCAACTTAGTGTATGTAAACTTCTGACCCACTGGAATTGTGATACAGTGAATTATAAGTGAAATCATCTGTAAACAACTGTTGGAAAAATTACTTGTGTCATGCACAAAGTAGATGTCCTAACCGACTTGCCAAAACTATAGTTTGTTAACAAGAAATTTGTGGAGTGGTTGAAAAACGAGTTTTAATGACTCCAACCTAAGTTTATGTAAACTTACGACTTCCCACGACCGATCATATTTACACCCTACACACCCTGATAGATGTCCACCAAAATAATACCAAAATGTACACTTGCTTTATCGACATCCAAAAAGCATTTGATTCTATTTGGCATACAGGATTGTTCTACAAAGTTATTGAAAGTGGTGTAGGGGGTAAAACATTACCTAATTAAATGAATAAATTCTGCCAATATGTGCAGCATCAAAATTGGCAAGAAAATAACTCAATTCTTTAACCAGGAGCGGGGCCTTTGCCAGGGTCGCAATCTGAGCCCTGCACTCTTCAATATTTACATCAACGAATTGGCAACTATTCTAGAAAAATCCTCAGCCCCTGGTTTTAGTCTCCACAATTCATATGTTAAATGCCTGTTCTTCGCAGATGACCTACAGTGAGGGAAAAAAGTATTTGATCCCCTGATTATTTTGTACGTTTGCCCACTGACAAAGAAATGATCAGTCTGTAATTTTAATGGTAGGTTTATTTGAACAGTGAGAGACAGAATAACAACAAAAAATTCAAGAAAAACGCATGTGAAAAATATTATAAAATGATTTGCATTTTAATGAGGGAAATAAGTATTTGACCCCCTCTCAAACAGAAAGATTTCTGGCTCCCAGGTGTCTTTTATACAGGTAACAAGCTGCACACTCTTAAAGGGAGTGCTCCTAATCTCAGTTTGTAACCTGTATAAAAGACACCTCTCCACAGAAGCAATCAATCAGATTCCAAACTCTCCACCATGGCCAAGACCAAAGAGCTCTCCAAGGATGTCAGGGACAAGATTGTAGACCTACACAAGGCTGGAACGGGCTACAAGACCATCGCCAAGCAGCTTGGTGAGAAGGTGACAGCAGTTGGTGCGATTATTCGCAAATGGAAGAAACACAAAAGAACTGTCAATCTCCCTCGGCCTGGGGCTCCATGCAAGATCTCACCTCGTGGAGTTGCAATGATCATGAGAACGGTGAGGAATCAGCCCAGAACTACACGGGAGGATCTTGTCAATGATCTCAAGGCAGCTGGGACCATAGTCACCAAGAAAACAATTGGTAACACACTACGCAGTGAAGGACTGAAATCCTGCAGCGCCTGCAAGGTCCCCCTGCTCAAGAAAGCACATATACATGCCCGTCTGAAGTTTGCCAATGAACATCTGAATGATTCAGAGGGCATCTGGGTGAAAGTGTTGTGGTCAGATGAGACCAAAATGGAGCTCTTTGACATCAACTCAACTCGCCGTGTTTGGAGGAGGAGGAATGCTGCCTATGACCCCAAGAACACCATGCCCACCGTCAAACACGGAGGTGGAAACATTATGCTTTGGGGATGTTTTTCTGCTAAGGGGACAGGACAACTTCACCGCATCAAAGGGACGATGGACAGGGTCAAATCTTGGGTCAGAACCTCCTTCCCTCAGCCAGGGCATTGAAAATGGGTCATGGATGGGTATTCCAGCATGACAAATGACCCAAAACACACGGCCAAGGCAACAAAGGAGTGGCTCAAGAAGAAGCACATTAAGGTCCTGGAGTGGCCTAGCCAGTCTCCAGACCTTAATCCCATAGAAAATCTGTGGAGGGAGCTGAAGGTTCGAGTTGCCAAACGTCAGCCTCGAAACCTTAATGACTTGGAGAAGATCTGCAAAGAGGAGTGGGACAGAATCCCTCCTGAGATGTGTGCTAACCTGGTGGCCAACTGCAAGAAATGTCTGACCTCTGTGATTGCCAACAAGGGTTTTGCCACCAAGTACTAAGTCATGTTTTTCAGAGGGGTCAAATACTTATTTCCCTCATTAAAATGAAATTCCATTTATGACATTTTTCACATGCGTTTTTCTGGATTTTTTTGTTGTTATTCTGTCTCTCACTGTTCAAATAAATCTACCAATAAAATTATAGGCTCATCATTTCTTTGTCAGTGGGCAAACATACAAAATCAGCAGGGGATCAAATACTTTTTTCCCTCACTGTATGCCTACTGTCACCCACAGCACATGGCCAACAGCAGAGCCTGGGCATGCTAGAGCAGTACTGCCAGACCTGGGCCCTGGCAGTATATCCAAAAAATACTAAAATAATGATTTTTCAGAGAAGATCCAGATCTCAGGGAATTAGTACAAAGTTCTCAATTGCTGCAAAATATATATAGTACTGCACACACTACAATTTCTTAGGTTAAAAAATAATCTCAACTGGACACCTTAATGAGGCAATGAATGAGCTGAGAGAGAAAGCACGCAGGGCATTCTAAAATTTGGCTAAAACTAATTGAATGTGTCATTGCACACATTGCACTTTATGGCAGTGGGATGTGGGGTCCACTTGCAAAACAATATTTCACCCAATGGAACAAACACCCCATTAAAACCCTGCATGCAGAGGAAAACTACAAACAACGCATGCAGGGCAGAATTAGGCCAATATCCACTAATAATAAAAACTCAAAAAAGAGCAATTCAGTTTTGGAAACACCTAAAATACAGTGACCCTCTCATATCATGATGAAGCCCTGCAATGCCAAGAGCTGAGCAAAGAAAAGTGTCCCCTCATCCAGCTGGTCCTGGGGCTGAGTTCACAAACCTGTTCTACTAACACACTGAAGCCTCGGGACCAGAACATCCAATCAATCAGAATAAAACAAATTACAACCCAGTCAAAACAAAACTACATTACTTATTGGGGAACACAAGGACAAAGCAAAATGCAGTGCTTTCTAATCGACAGTACACCATGGCTAACTATTTGACTATGGTTACTGATCAAAACCTTAGAAAAACCTTGACAAAGTACAAGCTCAGAGAGCACAGCCTTTCCATTGAGAAAGGTAGACACAGGAAAACCTGGCTCCCTGTAGAGGAAAGGCTGTGAACCTGAGACAGAGCTGCATTTCTTGACAAAATGTAAAAAATTTAGAACAATTAGAGTGTAATTTCCCCAAATTTGAAGCCTTTATTCAAGGTTTCAAAGACCTCTCTGATGAGAGTTGGCTACCCGTCCTGTTGGGGGAGGACGCAGAGAGCTGTGGGTTGGCAACGCACTACATTGCTGCCTGACATAAGATGGGGGACAGTGTCTGACAGACCAACCTGCACATGTCCTCTATGCCATTGTAATTGTTATTATTCAATGTATGGTTATTTTGACCCTTGGTTATTGTTGTTATTGTTGTCCCGTTGACAATATTGATTATTATTATTTTAACTATGTTAATACTGTAAATCTCCAAAGTAAGCCTTGGCAATAAATACATTGTTATGTCATGCCAATAAAGCAAATTGAATTGAATTGAATTGAATTGAGAGAGAGAGAGAGAGAGAGAGAGAGAGAGAGAGAGAGAGAGAGAGAGAGAGAGAGAGAGAGAGAGAGAGAGAGAGACTACATTTTATACAGTCTTAGGATGTTCAGTCTTAGGATGTTCCTTTTTATAATGAGTCTATTATTTATTTTTATGTGTGTGTGTGTGTGTGTGTGTGTGTATTTGTGTGTGGGTATTTTATCCTTTTGAAAAGCATACAGTTTAGGAGAGGTACCAATTTGTATAACATTGGAATATAATCCGCATTGAGAAACAGAGATAGTGACTGATCTCTATAATACCCTCATCATAAACCATTCTTCTCAGTCCCTCTTCCAAGCTCACAGTTATCATTAAAGGAGACTAGGTGCTTATCGATTGTTTTTCTCCACAGCCAATCTCAATCCCTCTGATTGTATTAACACATGTACAATTTTCTACCATTGGGTGCATTCTTTACAAGTCCTGCTACACATATGAATAGACTATTCAGTTGCCTTCTGTGTTGTTTTGTAGTAAACACAGTCACACTCTGACAAACTAATATAAAAAAATACACACAAACATGTATGAGTACACACTAGCAGACACCCAAACACACACACTCCAATACCGACACAAACAAGCCTCTAAAATTTGCACCGGCATGATTGCTATTATCATTTGTGATCAGCTGTGTTGCTGCTCAGCGTCTGCTCTGTGTTGCTGCTCAGCGTCTGCTCTGTGTTGCTGCTCAGCGTCTGCTCTGTGTTGCTGCTCAGCGTCTGCTCTGTGTTGCTCTCCTCTACTCGTCATGTGTGGTTGAGTGTGATGGATGGGGAGGAAATAGGAATGTTTAAAACACTCTTATCTCTCTCTCTCTCTCTCTCTTTTTTTTTTTATAGACAAAAGTTAAATTTGTGAATGATATCGTTTTTGCTGACAGACTTCATTAATCATGTGTGTGTGGTGTATGCACGCATGCCTGTGTCTTCATCTCCTGTGGAAAATATTCTGCATTGATACAATATTTGCCACGTATTACATGGTCCCATATTCCTTAGAAATGTCTCTTTGGTTCTGAGAGCGTTGTGTGTAATGCGGCATCAAGCTGTGTCATTCAGCAGAACAATCCAGGCTTGGCACCTCTCTCTCTCTAACTCTCTCTAAATCTCTCTCTCTACCTCTCTTTCTACCTCACTCTACTCTCTCTCTCTCTCTCTCTCTCTCTCTCTCTCTCTCTCTCTCTCTCTCTCTCTCTCTCTCTCTCTCTCTACCTCTCTCGCTCTCTCTCTAACTCTCTCCCTCTCTCTCTATCTCTCTCTACCTCTCTAACTCTCTCTTTCTACCTCTCTCTGTAACTCTCTCTCTACCTATCTCTATCGCTCTCTCTCTACCTCTCTCTCTAACTCTCTCTCTACCTCTCTCTCTCTACCTCCCTCTAACTATCTATCTATCTACCTCTCTCTCTCTCTCTCTCTCTCTCTCTCTCTCTCTCTCTCTCTCTCTCTCTCTCTCTCTCTAACTCTCTCTCTCTCTCTCTCTCTACCTCTCTCTCTAACTCTCTCTCTCTCTCTCTCTCTCTACCTCCCTCTAACTCATTCTCTACCTCCCTCTAACTGACTCTCTAGCTCTCTCTCTCTCTCTCTCACTAACTCTCTCCCTCTAACTCTCTCTACCTCTCTCTCTAACTCTCTCTCCGCTCTCTCTCTACCTCCCTCTAACTCTCTCTCTACCTCTCTCTCTCTACCTCCCTCTAACTCTCTCTCTACCTCTCTCTCTCTCTACCTCCCTCTAACTCTCTCTCTACCTCTCTCTCTCTCTACCTCCCTCTAACTATCTATCTACCTCTCTCTCTCTCTCTCTCTAACCCTCTCTCTAACTCTCTCTCTACCTCTCTCTCTCTCTACCTCCCTCTAACTATCTATCTATCTACCTCTCTCTCTCTCTCTCTCTACCCCTCTCTCTAACTCTCTCTCTACCTCTCTCTCTCTCTACCCCTCTCTCTAACTCTCTCTACCTCTCTCTCTAACTCTCTCACTCTCTCTTCTCCACTACCATCCTACTTCTACAATATCATTACTAACACTTGCATTTTCAATTATCTGAACGTTGCGTTTTTTTGTGAAGATGCTGCCTATCCCTATCCGCAGGGCAGGTGGCTGCTGTTATGATGGGCTGTTGCTACGGAACACAGCCCTTATATGAGTTATGAGGCTGGCGAACGCAGCTCTTTCAGAGAGGAGAGGAGGTTGAGAATGGAGGATAGAGAAAAATGCCTAACGCCTATTACTCCACCAGAGCGAAAAAACAAAACAAATGAAAGGTAGGCAATTTAGTCCAATCGCCCCGTTGGCGGCAGCGGTGAGAGTGGCGAGATGGAAAACCGGCATGTTATTAATGCGGGGAAGGCTAAACTACATCAACAAAAATGCTAAATGGATGACAACATGAATACAGAAAATAAATAAATAAAATAATTTCCCATAAATCTTATGAATTTAGTACAAGCTAGTACATGTGACAGTGCCTCACATACGCATATGTACACACACACACACACACGCACACACACTGTAACGCCCAGGCAGAGATGTCAGGCTGGAGCGTTTTGGTTTCGTTTTGGTGTAGGGTTGTCTGTTCTAGGTGTCTTAGTTCTATGTTGGGGTATGGTTCCCAATTAGAGGCAGCTGGGTGTCGTTGTCTCTAATTGGGAACCATATTTATGTTTGTAGGTTTCACTCTAGGTTCGTGGGTTATTGTTTGAGCTTAGCTTGTCTTTGTGTTTCAGTTACGTTCACTTTCACGATCTTCGTTACTTTCTGTTTGTTGTATACCCGGTACGTTCATATTAAATATGTATACTGGAAGCATCGCTGCGTCTTGGTCTGTCCATTACGAAGATCGTGACAGAATAACCCACCAACCGAAGACCAAGCAGCGAGAGACCCGGGAGTACTGGACCAGGGAACAGCTCATTGGGACTCGCCTGGCACGGAGGTCCGAAAGACAGCCCCAAAAAACTTTTTGGGGGGGGCACACGAGGAGGTTGGCCGGTTCAGGAGGGACTCCTGAGCCAACTCCTCGTGCTTTGTGGAGAGAGCGTTGGGGAGAGCGTCGCACGGAAAGGACACCGTTATGCAGTTTTGCGCACGGTCTCTCCTGTGCGCATTCACAGGCCGGTACGAAAGATTCCAGCTCCAATCATCAGTCGGGCTAGACTGAGTGTGCAGCCAGGAAGAGTGGTGCCAGCTCTGCGCGCCAGATCTCCAGTGCGTCTCCTGGGACCTGGATATCCTGCACCGGTTCTGCGTGCAGCGTCTCCGGTACGTGTTCACAGCCCAGTGCGAGAGATCCCAGCGCCACTCATCGGTCAGGCCAAAGTCAATGTGCTACCTGGAAGAGTGGTGCCAGCTCTGCACGCCAGGTCTCCAGTGCGCATTTTGGGACCCAGATATCCTGCAGTACTACGGGCAGAATCTCCGGTGCGAATCCACAGCCCTGTCCGAGAGATCCCAGCGCCACTCATCGGTCAGGTCAAGGTCAGTGTGCTACCTGGTAGAGTGGTGCCTGCTCTCCGCATCAGGTCCCCAGTTCGGGTTGTGGAGTCAACCCGTCCAGTCCCTGTTCCACGCTCCAAGATCCCAGTCCGTGTTGTGGAGTCAACACGTCCAGTCCCTGTTCCGAGTCCCAAGATCCCAGTTCGTGTTGTGGAGTCAACACGTCCCGTCCCTGTTCCGAGTTCCACGATCCCAGTTCGTGTTGTGGAGTCAACACGTCCAGTCCCTGTTCCGAGTCCCAAGATCCCAGTTCATGTTGTGGAGTCAACACGTCCCGTCCCTGTTCCGAGTTCCACGATACAGGTCCGTGTTGTGGATTCAACACGTCCTGTCCCTGCTCCACGCATCAGGCCCCTTGTGCGCCTCCAGAGCCCGGCATGTCCTGTCCCTGCTCCACGCATCAGGCCCCTTGTGCGCCTCCAGAGCCCGGCCTGTCCTGTCCCTGCTCCACGCATCAGGCCCCCTGTGCGCCTTCAGAGCCCGCCAAGTCCTGTTCCGGCTCCGCGCACCAGGCCCCCCGTGCGCTTAGAGAGCCCAGTTCGGCCTGTTCCCGCTCCCCGCACCAGAGTGCGCGTCACGAGCCCAGTTCGGCCGGTTCCCGCTCCCCGCACCAGAGTGCGTGTCCCGAGCCCAGTTCGGCCTGTTCCCGCTCCCCGCACAAGAGTGCGCGTCCCGAGCCCAGTTCGGCCTGTTCCCGCTCCCCGCACCAGAGTGCGCGTCCGAGCCCAGTTCGGCCTGTTCCCGCTCCCGCACCAGAGTGCACGTCCGAGCCCAGTTCGGCCTGTTCCGCTCCCGCGCAGAGTGCACGTCCGAGCCCAGTTCGGCCTGTTCCAACTCCCCGCACCAGAGTGCACGTCCCGAGCCCAGTTCGGCCTGTTCCCGCTCCACGCACCAGAGTTCCAGTGAGCATCACGAGTCCAGTACGACCAGTTCCTGCTCCACGTACCTGAGTTCCAGTGAGCATCATGAGTCCAGTACGACCAGTTCCTGCTCCACGCACCAGAGTCCCCGCGAGCATCACGAGTCCGGTACTGCCAGTTCCTGCTCCACGCACCAGAGTTCCAGTGAGCATCACGAGTCCAGTACGGCCAGTTCCTGCTCCACGCACCAGAGTTCCAGTGAGCATCACGAGTCCGGTACTGCCAGTTCCTGCTCCACGCACCAGAGTTCCCGCGAGCATCATGAGTCCAGTACGCCCAGCTTCTGCTCCACGCACCAGAGTTTCAGGAAATGGTCCAGGGCCTCCGGTGCGTGACTTCAGACCAGCACGGCCAGCACCGGAGCCCCCACCTGGGACGAAGGGACCCACCCGAAGACCCCCCCCCACGGACTTTTGGCGTCCGAGTCCGCGCCTTTGGGGTACTGTAACGCCCAGGCCGAGATGTCAGGCTGGAGCGTTTTGGTTTCGTTTGGTGTAGGGTTGTCTGTTCTAGGTGTCTTAGTTCTATGTTGGGGTATGGTTCCCAATTAGAGGCAGCTGGGTGTCGTTGTCTCTAATTGGGAACCATATTTATGTTCGTAGGTTTCACTCTAGGTTCGTGGGTTATTGTTTGAGCTTAGCTTGTCTTTGTGTTTCAGTTACGTTCACTTTCACGATCTTCGTTACTTTCTGTTTGTTGTATACCCGGTACGTTCATATTAAATATGTATACTGGAAGCATCGCTGCGTCTTGGTCTGTCCATTACGAAGATCGTGACACACACTGAGGTGGGTGGACCTTTGGTCAAGTTGAATCCAATTTAGTTAACCTGATGTAACCTGATGTAACAGCAGTCTTGACATTCAACAGGAAAAAAACATTTTATTTTACTCCACAAGCAAAGCTGCCATCCAATCCATTCAAAGCGCTGAAGGACATAACACGTTCACGTAAACATAAGGACACACTGTGCTTAGAGGTGATTAATGTTCATGTGAAGAAATCACTTGTTGATATCTCAACACCTACTGTAGCAACAACAGCCATTGAATGTACCATATCTCAAAGATAAAGGGTTATAATTGAACAAACCTAACACAATGGTAAATCTACACGCAGGCGGTGCACTACAGGTTCAGGGGTGGGGCAGAACTATTTTTAGCTATTTTCAATAAAAAAAATGTTACCGCATTTTCTGCCGTTGGTGGGAAAGTGCTGGGTTTTGATGAATAAACAATTTATGGGTGTGTCAAGGCTTGGCCATCACTGGTCAATCAGAAAGTGCTCCATGGAAAAATACTGTATGTGGTTGCTTCAAGTTGTGTATTCATGGGATTTTATGTATTGCTTTGGAATCAACTCTAATTCTAATGTTAGTCTGTTATAGTTTGTTAAATGGCTTACAGAAACAAAATAACTAAATGTAGACCTATCTTTGCTAAATACATTAACTTGAATCCATTTGCAGTCCACATTGTTCTGTCTTTAATAGCTTTCACAGTGATATACAGTAGAAGTCGGAAGTTTACATACACCTTAAACTCCAAATACATTTAAACTCCGTTTTTCACAATCCTGACATAGTAGTTATTTCTTACTTCACATTCCCAGTTCTGCCCACAAATGTTCTATAGGATTGAGGTCAGGGCTTTGTGATGGCCACTCCAATACCTTGACTTTGTTGTCCTTAAGTCATTTTGCCACAACATTGGAAGTATGCTTGGGGTCATTGTCCATTTGGAAGACCTCCTTGCAACCAAGCTTTAACTTCCTGACTGATGTCTTGAGATGTTGCTTCAATATATCCACATCATCTAGCTCATGATGTCAACTATTTTGTGAAGTGCACCAGTCCCTCCTGCTACAAAGCACCCCCACTACATGATGCTGCCACCCCAGTGCTTCACGGTTGGGATTGTGTTCTTCGGCTTGCAAGCCTCCCCCTTTTTCCTCCAAACATAACAATGGTCATTATGAAGAAACAGTTCTATTTTTGTTTCATCAGACCAGAGGACATTTCTCCAAAAAGTATGATCTTTGTCCCCATGTGCAATTGCAAACCGTAGTCTGGCTTTTTTATGGTGGTTTTGGAGCAGTGGCTTCTTCCTTGCTGAGCGGCCTTTCAGGTTATGTCGATATAGGACTTGTTTTACTGTGGATATAGATACTTTTGTTAGCCTACACTTAGGTTGGTGTCACTAATACTCGTTTTTCAACCACTCCACAAATTTCTTGTTAACTTCTTAGGTGACGGTTTTGGAGAGTCTGGCATGCCCAAAGTAAAATGCATGCCACTCAGGCCCGGAAAATAGGATATGCACATAATTAGTACTATTGGATAGGAAACACTCTGTAGTTTCTAAGAGTGTTAAAATAATGTATGTGAGTATAACAGAAGTGATATAGCAGGCGGAAACTAGTAGAAAATCCATCCGGATTTGCAGTTTTTTTTGTAAATGAGCATCTTCTCCATTGTGCCTATTGCATACAACTTTATGTAGGACTGAGACTGCAGTACCTATGGCTTCCACTAGATGTCAACAGTCAACAGTCAAAGACTGGGAATTCTAGCAGTGACCAGAACGGATAGGGAGAGGAAATTGTCAGGCGACCACTTTTGTAAACAAGGTTTGACACGCGCGAGATTGTGAACGCGCAGCACTTTATTTTCCTTTCCTATCGTTCACGTTATCGTCCGGTTGAAAAATTACAGCAAATATACCCAAAAGGATACCTAAGGATACATTAAAAATTATCTTTGATTTGTTTGTAGAAAGTGTATAGGTATAATTTGTTACGTGTTCTCTTCACGGTTCAATGGGCAACTCAACGGTGGATTTTATGATCATAACGCGCCAACCAAACTGAGATTTATGGATATAATAAATGACTTTTTCTAACCAAAGAAGCATGGATTGTCTTCGTTGGACACTTGGGAAGCCCTCAGCAGAAGTTCATCAAAGTTAAGCGATTTTATATTAGGGATTTTATGCGTTTTGTGAGACCTGTGTTGGGTTATGGATTTATGCTAATGAATAAATATTAGAGGTGCTAGCCTCAAACAATCAAATGTTGTGCTTTCGCCGTGAAGCCTTTTTGAAATCTGACAACGCTGTGAAATTGCCAAGAATCAGAGCTTTTGATGACTATGCAACAATTGTATATTTATGAATGTTTAATAATTCAACTTTTGGATTTTGAATTTGGCGCCTCACATTTCACCGGGTAGTGTCGGGAGTGGGGCGCTGATCCCTAAATAGTTAACAAACTATAGCTTTAGCATAACACAAGTAATTTTTCCAACAATTGTTTACAGACAGATTATTTAACTTTCACTGTATCACAATTCCAGTCGGTCAGAAGTTTACATACACTAAGTTGACTGTGCCTTTAAACAGCTTGAAAAATTCCAGAAAATGATGGCATGCTTTAGAAGCTTCTGATAGGCTAATTGACATCATTTCAGTCAATTGGAGGTGTACCTGTGGATGTATTTCAAGGCCTACCTTCAAACTCAGTGCCTCTTTGCTTGACATCATGGGAAAATCAAAAGAAATCAGCCAAAGCCTGAAGGTACCACGTTTATCTGTACAAACAATAGTACGCAAATATAAACACAATGGGACCACACAGCCGTCATACCGCTCAGGAAAGAGACGCATTCTGTCACTTAGAGATGAACGTACTTTGGTGCGAAAAGTGCAAATCAACCCCAGAACAACAGCAAAGGACCTTGTGAAGATGCTGGAAGAAACAGGTACAAAAGTATCTATATCCACAGTAAAACGAGTCCTATATCGACATAACCTGAAAGGCCGCTCAGCAAGGAAGAAGCCACTGCTCCAAAACCGACATAAAAAAGCCAGACTACGGTTTGCAACTGCACATGGGGACAAAGATCGTATTGTGGGAAGCTTGTGGAAGGCTACCTGAAACGTTTGACAAAAGTTAAACAATTTAAAGGCAATGCTACCAAATACTAATTGAGAGTATGTAAACTTCTGACCCACTGGGAATGTGATGAAAGAAATAACTACTATTATTCTGACATTTCACAGTGTTAAAATAAAGTGGTGATCCTAACTGACCTAAGACAGGGAAATTTTACTAGGATTAAATGTCAGGAATTGTGAAAAACTGAGTTTAAATGTATTTGGCTAAGGTGTATGTAAACTTCGGACTTCAACTGTACTAGGTTCACAGATATTCACAGATGTACTCATTTCAATTCATGATAAGCATGGACATGTAGCCTACATCATGGAGGGGTTTAACGCATGTCCAAAATGGGACCTGCATGCTAAAATAATGTGGACCTACTACAATGCATAGATACAAAGCTCACTGTTTTACTCCTCTCAAAATTGATATTTGAATAAAGCTTCTGTGATTAATATTTATTTACAAGCTGTCTCAGTAACCAAACCCTTTATTGACAGTCTTGACTACTTCGCGATTGCATTGGGCAGACAAAAAAAGCCTTAATTGAGAGGATGCTATGCTTTGTTTTAATAAAATATAACGAAATGGGGAAAAAACATGAGGTTTTTATGGTTCTAAATACAAAGTATACAGGCAACAAAAGCACATCAGGCTACTCTTGTTCCATATTCATATGGGCAGTGTGCTTCACAACTGGATAGGCTGCGTTGCTGCTGTCTAAATTCATGCCATGACCAACTGTGTTACCACTAAAACCTGCTTTGGGTGGTATTAAATATCCCCATCAGCGCTACCTTAAATTAGCACTTTGGATCATATTTCCATCCCGCCCATCTAAGCGCTTTTTTAGTTTAGATGGGAATGACGTCGGGTCCGGGAGCCGCTACAGGCCCGTATGCCTCAGATAGATCGCCAGGCTCCCCTGCCTCCGCCGGCTCGTCAGGCTCTCATGCCTCAGCCGGATTGCCTGGCTCCCCTGCCTCAGCCACTCTGTCAGGTTCCCGTGTCCCAGCCGGCGACAGGATCCCACGCATCAGCAGAGGTGACCGGTCCGCTCCTGGTCCCCGGTATCCTCATTTTGGTCGCCGTCCTGCGGCTGGAGCTGCGCGTTGGGGAGGGGGTACTGTCACGTGTGCTCCCTCCTTGGCCTCTAGGTCACCAGGCTGCTCGTTATGGCGCACACCTGTCACCATCGTTACACGCACCTGCGCGTCGTCAGACTCACCTGGACTCCATCACTTCCCTGATTACCTTCCCTATGTCTGTCACTCCCTTTGGTTCCTTCCCCAGGCGTCATTGTTTCAGTTTCATGTCTGTGCGTTGTTCGTGTTTCTTGTTTTATGTTTAGTTTATTGATTAAATCACTCACTCCTTGAACTTGCTTCCCGGCTCTCAGCGCACATCGTTACAATATTCGAGAAGTGGATATATACGATTGTTTTTGTGTGCCCCTTTCAACTTAAATATGTATAGACCGCCCTAATTGATGCTTGCCTTACATCTATCAATAAGGGTGTGGTACACTACCTGTGAAATAAACTGACGAAGATCCTACTAATAAAGGTACGTGGTGGAGATTATGACTGTGTGGGCTCTATATCTTCTACACTGTTGGAGCTAGTAACAAGCATTTTCGCTGCACCTGCTATAACACTTGCACATCTGTGTAAGTGTACGATTAACTTTGATTTGACCTCTGACAGTCCCATGATCTACATCACACTCACACACACAAAGAGACGGAGGGAGGGAGAGACAGAGAGAGAGATAGAGAGAAAGAGCTAAAGATGGAGAAAGACAGGAGAAAAGTGGACCCGGAAAAGAGAAAGAGAGGAGGGAGAGCGAAAGGCAAAGAAGGACACGCCACAGGAGAGCAGAGAGTCAAGGGGAGAAATGGACTGCAATTACAGCTGACTTCACAGGTCTGCTGGAATAGGAGGTAGTTTGAGAATCAGGCTGACCTGAGTTGGAGGACACAACCACAAACACACACACACACACCTCTCTCCTTTTAATGCCGCTCACCATTCTGTAATGCCAGTCAGTGAAGAAAGAAGAGAAGGGTGGATTCTCTACTGTCTTTTAAATGTGCCCATGTTCTATCTCTCTATTCTTGTATTATACATACATGCATTGACTAAAGAACGGGCAGGAAAAGTTAGTGAGGATTTTCAAAAGATGGAAATCAAGAATTGAGTCAGCTTTTCTCAGTGTGTTCTCTTCCTGACAGATCATTTAATAAGAGAAAACGAGACAGAGTGAGAGGAGTGTTATAGACAGCGAGAGAGGAGTGTTATAGACAGAGAGAGAGAGGAGTGTTATAGACAGAGAGAGAGAGGAGTGTTATAGACAGAGAGAGAGAGGAGTGTTATAGACAGAGAGAGAGAGGAGTGTTATAGACAGAGAGAGAGGAGTGTTATAGACAGAGAGAGAGAGGAGTGTTATAGACAGAGAGAGAGAGATGATTGTTATAGACAGAGAGAGAGAGGAGTGTTATTGAGAGAGAGAGAGAGAGAGAGAGAGAGAGAGAGAGAGAGAGAGAGAGAGAGAGAGAGAGAGAGAGAGAGAGAGAGAGAGAGATCATGATCAGATGAGCTCCTGCATTTTTCAGCATGTTCTTTAAAAAAGATCGATTTAGAGTTAGATAAACTTGATGTTTTGTCAGGAACATATACAGGATGCTCCAAACCTACAACCTGATTTTGGACGGAATTACAGAATCACCTGGAAGGCTTACAACTACCAAAGATTATTATTCCAACGCTATACAGCAAATGCTCTGGGAAAACAACAGAAACCTGAAAACACCATCCAACCTGGAACTGAGTGAGTAATGTTTAGTCTGAAGATATATTTTATTTCCAAAAGCCAAGAAGAAAAATACATTACATTGCTTTATAAGGACTGAATGCTAAATTAAGGCTACCAAACTTGATACAACTTCAATTAGCACTGACGTGTCAAGTGAGAGGTGTCAAAGCCCTTTAGCCCAACAATGGCAGGAGAGTGGAACAGTCTACTCTAACCACATGGAGAGGCCTTAGAAGCTGCCTCCCGCTGTTCAGAGGTCATTCAAATACAGTACCCTGTGTATGTAAAGAATGATAAGGCAAGAAAAGATCACAAAATGAAGCTCTTTATGCAAAATCAAGAGACACATTTTGCTGACAATTACAAAAATGGGAACAACAGCAACCTTATCTTCCACACAGACCATCCCCTGGCATGGCACAGTGCTGTATTAACACACTACCCCTCTGGGGTGATACCGATGGGTGGAAACTCAGGATACTAGACAACGAGGACTCTGAGTCAGCTAATATAAATCTCTATAAGTCTGGAACAATATTGGTACATGGCAACCGCAAACAGTTTCAGCTAGACATTCACCTAATCAAAGAATTATCCCAGCAGGAGAAGCTCTCCCTTGAGAATGATACCCCCACCCTGAGCGGGTCAGACCAGACCTCTCCATTATATAACCCCATAGACGAGCAACCCCAAGCGGAAAGTGAACCTCCCAGCACAGAGTACTACTCCCTCATTGAAATTGAGGATAAATTCACCTAGCTGGAGGTAAGGCAGGTGGAGCTGGAACAGCAGGTGATTACACTCCAGTCAGCACAGACCCAGACAACAGTCCAGCACAACAACACCCCCTTAACTAGACCCAGAGAGCTGGAGGTGGAGAGAGACCCCGCTTGGGGTTGCTCGTCTGCACTCTGGACTGTGGTGAGACTTCAACAATATAAAAGGCAAGAGCAGGAGAAGAACAGAGCACTAGAGGAGAGGATCAGAGTGCTGGAGGGGAGGTTGAGGGGGATGGCGTGTGACAGAGAACAACCCATTAGAGAGGTGGCCACCCCCGCAGAGAAGCCAGCAGAACAGCTCACCTCAGCTCCCGACAAAAGTCTCAACACCACAGCAGAACAGTCCACCCCAGACCCTGACAACACAGCGAGACAGACAAATGAAGGACCCCAAGCCCAGGGGATCTCACCCCCTCTGAGCACCCCCCGCTGTCAACCACCCTGAGTCAACCATGCCCACACCCCATTTAGGCCCCCTCAGATCAGACCTATGCCCCTCCTGCCCACCCCATGCACCCCACCCCCTCAAAGAGGCCCTCAACATGGAAGTCACACATACGCCCAGGCCGTGAGCGGGCAAACAGGCCCAACCCCCAATCTTACACTAGCCCAAGCCAATGGCATGTACCAGATGCTCAGCAGGCTCTGCTCACACTTACTGGCCTGAGGCCAAACCACACGACCAACAACATTGGACACTTTATGGAACACAAAGCCTTCACTATCTCATCCTGGAATACCCAAGGCCTGAGGTCATTTGTCTTTGGCCTAAAGAGCAGGAGCCTGGACTTCATCAAAGAAATCGGAAATATAGACATTGTCATTCTACAAGAAACTTGGCATAGAGGAGACGGACCGGACCCACTGGTTGCCCTCTAGGTTACAGAGAGCTGGTAGTCCCATCCACCAAACTACCAGGTGTGAAACAGGGAAGGGACTCAGGGGGTATGCTAATTTGGTATAGAGCAGACCTAACTCCATTAAATTAATCAAAACAGGAACATTTTACATTTGGCTAGGAATTCAAAAGGAAATGATCTTAACAGAGAAAAATGTCCTCCTGTGTGCTACCTATATCCCCCCACTAGAATCCCCATACTTTGATGAAGACAGTTTCTCCATTCTGGAGGGGGAAATCAATCACTTCCAGGCGAGGGACATGTACTAGTCTGTGGCGACCTAAATGCCAGAACCGGATAAGAACCTGACACCCTCAGCACACAGGGGGACAAACACCTGCCTGGAGGTGACAGCATTCCCTCCCCCACATGTTCCCCTAAGCACAACTATGACAACATAACCAACAAAAATGGGTCACAACCCCTGCAGCTCTGTCGCACGCTGGGTATGTACATAGTCAATGGTAGGCTTCGAGGGGACTCCTATGGTAGGTACACCTATAGCTAATCTCTTGGCAGTAGTACTGTAGACTACTTTATCACTGACCTCGACCCAGAGTCTCTCAGAGCGTTCACAGTCAGCCCACTGACACCCCTATCAGATCACAGCAAAATCACAGTCTACTTGAACAGAGCAATACTCAATCATGAGGCATCAAAGCCAAAGGAACTGAGTAATATAAAAAAAATGCTATATATGGAAGGAATGTAGTGTGGAAACCTACCAAAAACTATTAGGCAACAACAAATTCAATCCCTTTTAGGCAATTTCCTGGACAAAACATTCCACTGTAATAGTGAAGGTGTAAACTTGGCAGTAGAAACCTAAACAGTATATTTGACCTCTCAGCTTCCCTATCAAATCTAAAAATCTCAAATAGAAAACTGAAGAAAATGAACAACAATGACAAATGGTTTGATGGTCGACCATTAGAGTCAGGTTTGATAAGGGAGGCCACCGCTCCTCTGGGCATGGTGACGCAGGGGGGCACAAGGAGAGAATTAATCTCTTCCTTATTGACTCTCCTGCGTTTCCCGTGGTTCTAGGCCTACCCTGGTTGGTTTGTCATGACCCCACTGTTTCTTGGCCACACAGGGCTCTCACGGGGTGGTCGCGGGAGTGCTCAGGGAAGTGTTTAGGGGTTTCCGTTGGTGCCACTACGGTGGAAAGTTCAGACCAGGTCTCCACCGTGCGCATTCACCCTGAATATGCCGATTTGGCTCTCAATTACCACCCCATCGAAGGGGCGATTGTGCGATAAATCACCTGGCAGATGCTGCACTTCCCAGGAGTCATGTGTATCCCCTCTCACAGGTGGAGACGGAGGCTATGGAAACATATGTCTCCGAATCCCTGCGTCAGGGGTACATTCGGTCCTCCACTTCACCCGTTTCCTCTAGTTTATTTTTTGTGAAGAAGAAGAAGAAGGAGGGAGGTCTGCGCCCGTGTATTGACTATCGGAGTCTGAACCAGATCACTGTGAGGTATAGTTACCCACTGCCCCTAATAGGCACAGCGATTGAGTCAATGTACGGGGCGCGCTTCTTCACCAAATTAGATCTCAGGAGCGCTTACAACCTGGTGCGTATCCGGGAGGGAGACGAGTGGAAGATGGCGTTTAGTACCACCTCAGGGCATTATGAGTACCTCGTCATGCCGTATGGGTTAATGAATGCTCCATCAGTCTTCCAATCCTTTGTAGACGAGATCTTCAGCGACCTGCATGGGCAGGGTGTAGTGGTGTATATCGACAACATTCTGATTTACTCCGCTACACGCGCCGAGCATGTGGCTCTGGTGCGCAGGGTGCTTGGTCGCCTGTTGGAGCATGACTTGTACGTCAAGGCTGAGAAATGCTTGTTTATCCATCAGTCCGTCTCCTTCCTAGGGTATCGCATTTCCACCTCAGGGGTGGAGATGGAGAGTCACGGCATTTCAGCCGTGCGTAATTGGCCGACTCCAACCCCGGAGGTGCAGTGGTTTTTAGGGTTTGCCAACAACTACCGGAGGTTTATCCGAGGTTTTGGTCAGGTAGCGGCTCCCATTACCTCACTGCTGAAAGGGGGGCCCGGTGCGTTTGCAGTGGTTGGCTGAGGCGGACAGGGCTTTTAGTCACCTGAGGGCTCTGTTTACCTCGGTTCCCGTGCTGGCCCATCCGGATCCCTCTTTGGCGTTCATAGTGGAGGTGGATGCATCCGAGGCTGGGATAGGAGCTGTGCTCTCTTAGCGCTCGGGTACGCCACCGAAGCTCCGCCCCTATGCCTTCTTTTCGAAGAAGTTTAGCCCGGCTATGGTGTGGGGGACCGGGAGCTGTTGGCTGTTGTCAAGGCCATGAAGGCGTGGAGACATTGGCTTGAGAGGGCTAAACACCCTTTTCTCATCTGGACTGATCACCGCAATCTGGAGTACATCTGGGCAGCGAGGAGACTGAACCCTCGTCATGCAAGGTGGGCCATGTTTTTCACCCGTTTTGTGTCAAACAGACCAGTCTCCCAGAATGTGAAAGCAGACGCATTGTCCCGGCTGTATGACACAGAGGAGCAGCCCATGGATCCCACTCCCATACTCCCCGCCTCCTGTCTGGTGGCGCCAGTAGTGTGGGAGCTGGACACGGACATAGAGAAGGCGCTACGTACAGAGCCCGCTCCCTTCCAGTGTCCCGCTGGGCGTCTGTACGTTCCGTCTGCTGTTTGTGACCGGTTGATCTATTGGGCCCACACGTCACCCTCCTCTGGTCATCCTGGGATTGGTTGGACAGTGTGCTGTTTGAGCGGGAGGTACTGGTGGCCTACGTAGGCTAAGGACAGGAGGATTTATGTTTCATCCTGCTCGGTGTGCACCCAGTGTAAGGCTCCTAGGCACCTGCCCAAAGGTAAGCTACACCCCTTACCCGTTCCACAGCGGCCTTGGTCGCACCTGTCGGTTGATTTTCTGACTGATCTTCCACTCTCACAGGGTAGCACCGCAATCCTGGTCGTTGTGGATTGTTTCTCTAAGTTCTGTCGTCTCCTCCCTCTGCCCAGTCTCCCTACGGCCCTACAGACTGCGCAAGCCTTGTTTACACACGTCTTCCGGCACTACGGGGTGCATTGAGGATATACTGATCGGGGTCCCCAGTTCACGTCTAGAGTCTGGATGGCGTTCATGGAGCGTCTGGGGGTCTCGATCAGCCTTACTTCAGGTTTTCACCCCGAGAGTAATGGGCAGGTGAGGTCGTGCTTTGGGCCGAGATGGCACAGAACTCGCTTCGCCACTCCTCCACTAACCTCTCTCCCTTCCAGTGTGTACTAGGGTACCAGCCGGTCCTGGCGCCTTGGCATCAGGGTCAGACTGAGGTTCCTGCGGTGGACGACTGGTTCAGGCGCACGGAAGGGAAGACATGGGAGTCTGTCCATGTTCACCTTCAGCAGGCGGTTATGAGCCAAAAGGAGAATGCAGATCGCCACCACAGTGAGACTGGCTCTCGACCCGAAACCTGCCCCTCTGCCTGCCCTGCCGGAAGCTGGGTCCGCGGTTTGTAGGGCCAGTCCTGAGGAGAGTGAACGAGGTTCGTTATAGGTTACAGCTTCCACCCTACTACCGTATTAACCCCTCGTTCCATGTGTCTCTCCTCAGGCCGATGGTGGCTGGCCTGCT
>CM059801.1:26225000-26227500 GCA_030435695.1 Brachymystax lenok tsinlingensis
TGTGGGAGGGAGGGAGAGGTGTGTGTGTGTGAGAGGGAGGGAGAGGTGTGTGAGAGGGAGGGAGAGGTGTGTGTGTGTGTGAGAGGGAGGGAGAGGTGTGTGTGTGTGAGAGGGAGGGAGAGGTGTGTGTGTGTGAGAGGGAGGGAGAGGTGTGTGTGTGTGTAGGAGGAGGGAGAGAGGTGTGTGTGTGTGTGTGTGAGGGAGGGAGAGGTGTGTGTGTGTGTGTGTGTGTGAGGGAGGGAGAGGTGTGTGTGTGTGTGTGAGGGAGGGGAGAGGTGTGTGTGTGTGTGTGAGGGGGAGAGGTGTGTGTGTGTGTGTGTGAGGGAGGGGGAGAGGTGTGTGTGTGTGTGTGTGTGTGTGTGAGGGAGGGGGAGAGGTGTGTGTGTGTGTGTGTGTGTGAGGGAGGGGGAGAGGTGTGTGTGTGTGTGAGGAGGGGGAGAGAGGTGTGTGTGTGTGCGGGAGGGAGAGGTGTGTGTGTGTGAGGGAGGGGGAGAGGTGTGTGTGTGGGAGGGAGGAGAGAGGTGTGTGTGTGTGAGAGAGAGAGAGGTGTGTGTGGGAGGAGGGAGGGAGAGGTGTGTGTGTGTGTGTGTGGGAGAGGGAGGGAGGAGGGAGAGGTGTGGGAGGGAGGGAGGGAGGTGTGTGTGTGTGTGTGTGTGTGGGAGGGAGGAGGGGAGAGGTGTGTGTGTGTGTGTGTGGGAGGGAGGGAGGGAGAGAGGTGTGTGTGTGTGTGGGAGAGAGGGAGAGAGAGGTGTGTGTGTGTGTGTGTGTGTGGGAGGGAGGGAGGGAGAGGTGTGTGTGTGTGTGTGTGTGGGAGGGAGGAGGAGAGAGAGAGGTGTGTGTGTGGAGAGGGAGAGAGAGTGTGTGTGTGTGTGTGTGTGTGAGAGAGAGGGAGAGGTGTGTGTGTGTGGGAGGGAGGAGAGGTGTGTGTGTGGGAGGGAGAGGTGTGTGTGTGGGAGGAGGAGGAGAGGTGTGTGTGTGTGGGAGGGAGGGAGAGGTGTGTGTGTGAGAGGGAGGGAGAGGTGTGTGTGTGAGAGGGAGGGAGAGGTGTGTGGGAGGGAGGGAGAGTGTGTGTGTGTGAGGGAGGAGGAGAGGTGTGTGTGAGGAGAGGTTGTGTGTGTGTGTGTGTGTGTGTGTGTGGGAGAGGTGTGTGTGTGTGTGTGGGAGGAGAGGTGTGTGTGTGAGGGAGAGGTTGTGTGTGTGTGTGTGTGTGTGTGTGGGAGGAGAGTGTGTGTGTGTGTGTGTGTGTGTGTGTGTGTGTGTGTGGGAGGGAGAGGTGTGTGTGTGTGTGTGTGGGAGGGAGGGAGAGGTGTGTGTGTGTGTGTGTGTGTGGGAGAGGGAGGGAGGGAGGGAGAGGTGTGTGTGTGTGTGTGAGAGGAGGAGAGGGAGAGGTGTGTGTGTGTGTGGAGAGAGGAGAGGTGTGTGTGTGTGAGAGAGGTGTGTGTGTGAGGGAGGGAGGGAGAGAGGTGTGTGTGGGAGGGAGGGAGAGGTGTGTGTGTGTGGGAGGGAGGGAGAGGGAGGGAGGGAGAGGTGTGTGTGTGAGGGAGGGAGAGGTGAGAGGGAGGGAGAGGTGTGTGTGTGTGTGAGAGAGAGGGAGGGAGAGGTGTGTGTGTGGGAGGGAGGGAGAGGTGTGTGTGGGAGGGAGGAGGGAGGGAGAGTGTGTGTGGGAGAGGGAGGGAGAGAGTGTGTGTGTGAGGGAGGGAGGGAGGAGGGAGAGTGTGTGTGGGAGGAGAGGTGTGTGTGGGAGGGAGAGTGTGTGTGTGGGAGGGAGAGTGTGTGTGTGAGGGAGGGAGAGGAGAGGTGTGTGTGTGTGTGAGGAGAGGTGTGTGTGTGTGTGAGAGAGGGAGGGAGAGGTGTGTGTGTGTGTGGGAGGGAGAGGTGTGTGTGTGTGTGTGTGTGTGTGGGAGGGAGAGGTGTGTGTGTGTGTGGGAGGGAGAGATGTGTGTGGGAGGGAGTGTGTGTGTGGGAGGAGAGGTTGTGTGTGTGTGTGTGTGTGTGTGTGTGAGAGGAGAGAGAGGTGTGTGTGTGTGTGGGAGAGAGAGGTGTGTGTGTGTGTGTGTGTGTGTGTGTGTGTGTGTGTGTGTGTGTGTGTGTGTGTGGGAGGGAGGAGAGAGGTGTGTGTGTGTGTGTGTGTGGGAGGGAGGGAGAGGTGTGTGTGTGTGTGTGTGAGAGGGGAGGGAGAGGTGTGTGTGTGTGTGTGAGAGGGAGAGAGGTGTGTGTGTGTGTGAGGAGGGAGAGGTGTGTGTGTGTGTGTGTGTGGGAGGGAGGGAGGAGAGGTGTGTGTGTGAGAGAGAGGTGTGTGTGTGTGAGAGGAGGAGGGAGGGAGGAGAGGTGTGTGTGTGTGGGAGGGAGGGGAGAGGTGTGTGTGTGTGAGGGAGGAGAGGTGTGTGTGTGTGTGTGGGAGAGAGAGTGTGTGTGTGTGAGAGGAGAGAGAGTGTGTGTGTGTGTGAGAGGGAGAGAGGTGTGTGTGTGTGTGAGAGGGGAGGGAGAGTGTGTGTGAGAG
>CM059801.1:26232500-26262500 GCA_030435695.1 Brachymystax lenok tsinlingensis
TGAGGGAGAGGTTGTGTGTGTGTGTGTGTGTGTGTGGGAGGGAGAGGTGTGTGTGTGTGTGTGTGTGTGTGTGTGTGTGTGGGAGGGAGGGAGAGGTGTGTGTGTGTGTGTGGGAGGGAGGGAGAGGTGTGTGTGTGTGTGTGTGTGGGAGGGAGGGAGGGAGGGAGAGGTGTGTGTGTGTGTGTGTGTGTGGGAGGGAGAGGTGTGTGTGTGTGGGAGGGAGAGGTGTGTGTGTGAGGGAGTGTGTGTGTGAGGGAGGGAGGAGAGAGGTGTGTGTGTGTGTGAGAGGGAGGAGAGGTGTGTGTGTGGGAGGGAGGAGGGAGAGGGAGAGGGAGAGGTGTGTGTCTGAGGGAGGGAGAGGTGAGAGGGAGGGAGAGGTGTGTGTGTGTGTGAGAGAGAGGGAGGAGAGGTGTGTGTGTGGGAGGGAGGGAGAGGTGTGTGTGTGTGTGGAGGGAGGGAGGGAGAGTGTGTGTGGGAGGGAGGGAGAGTGTGTGTGGGAGGGAGGGAGGGAGGGAGAGTGTGTGTGGGAGGGAGAGTGTGTGTGTGGGAGGGAGAGTGTGTGTGTGGGAGGGGGAGAGTGTGTGTGAGGGAGAGGTTGTGTGTGTGTGAGAGAGGGAGGGAGAGGTGTGTGTGTGTGTGGGAGGGAGAGGTGTGTGTGTGTGTGTGTGGGAGGGAGAGGTGTGTGTGTGTGTGGGAGGGAGAGTGTGTGTGGGAGGGAGTGTGTGTGTGGGAGGGAGAGGTTGTGTGTGTGTGTGTGTGTGTGTGTGTGGGAGGGAGAGGTGTGTGTGTGTGTGGGAGTGAGAGGTGTGTGTGTGTGTGTGTGTGTGTGTGTGTGTGTGTGTGTGTGTGTGTGTGTGTGTGTGTGTGTGTGTGTGTGTGTGTGTGTGTGTGGGAGGGAGGGAGAGGTGTGTGTGTGTGTGTGTGGGAGGGAGAGGTTGTGTGTGTGTGTGTGTGTGTGTGTGTGTGGGAGGGAGAGGTGTGTGTGTGTGTGTGTGTGTGGGAGGGAGAGGTGTGTGTGTGTGTGTGTGTGTGGGAGGGAGGGAGAGGTGTGTGTGTGTGTGTGTGTGTGTGGGAGGAGAGGAGAGGAGAGGTGTGTGTGTGTGGGAGGGAGGGAGAGGTGTGTGTGTGTGAGGGAGGGGGAGAGGTGTGTGTGTGGGAGAGAGTGTGTGTGTGTGTGGGAGAGAGAGTGTGTGTGTGGGAGGGAGGGAGAGTGTGTGTGTGAGAGGGAGGGAGAGTGTGTGTGTGAGAGGGGAGGAGGAGTGTGTGGGAGGAGTGTGTGGGAGGAGAGGTTGTGTGTGTGTGAGGGAGAGGTGTGTGTGTGTGTGAGAGGAGGGAGAGAGAGAGAGGTGTGTGTGTGGGAGGGAGGGAGAGGGGTGTGTGTGTGGGAGGGAGGGAGAGGTGTGTGTGTGTGAGAGGGAGGGAGAGGTGTGTGTGAGAGGGAGGGAGAGGTGTGTGTGTGTGTGAGGGAGGGGGAGAGGTGTGTGTGTGTGAGAGGGAGGGGAGAGTGTGTGTGTGTGAGAGGGAGGGAGAGGTGTGTGTGTGTGTGTGAGGGAGGAGAGGTGTGTGTGTGTGTGTGTGTGTGAGGGAGGGAGAGGTGTGTGTGTGTGTGTGAGAGGGAGGGAGAGGTGTGTGTGTGTGAGGGAGGGGAGAGGTGTGTGTGTGTGTGTGTGTGAGGGAGGGGGAGAGGTGTGTGTGTGTGTGTGTGTGAGGGAGGGGAGAGGTGTGTGTGTGTGTGTGTGTGTGTGTGAGGGAGGGGAGAGGTGTGTGTGTGTGTGTGTGTGTGTGTGTGAGGAGAGAGAGGTGTGTGTGTGTGTGTGGGAGGGGAGAGAGGTGTGTGTGTGTGAGGGAGGGAGAGGTGTGTGTGTGGGAGGGAGGAGAGAGAGGTGTGTGTGTGTGGGAGGGAGAGAGAGGTGTGTGTGGGAGGGAGGAGGAGAGAGGTGTGTGTGTGTGTGGGAGGGAGGGAGGGAGAGGTGTGGGAGGGAGGGAGGGAGGGAGAGGTGTGTGTGTGTGTGTGTGGGAGGGAGGGAGGGAGAGGTGTGTGTGTGTGTGTGTGTGGGAGGGAGGGAGAGAGAGGTGTGTGTGTGTGTGTGGGAGAGGGAGGGAGGAGAGAGGTGTGTGTGTGTGTGGAGGAGGGAGGGAGAGAGGTGTGTGTGTGTGTGTGTGAGGGAGGAGAGAGAGAGGTGTGTGTGGGAGGGAGGGGAGAGGTGTGTGTGTGTGTGTGTGTGTGTGGGAGGGAGGGAGAGGTGTGTGTGTGTGGGGAGGGAGGGAGAGGTGTGTGTGTGGGAGGGAGGGAGAGGTGTGTGTGTGGGAGGGAGGGAGAGGTGTGTGTGTGAGGGAGGGAGAGGTGTGTGTGTGTGGGAGGGAGGGAGAGGTGTGTGTGTGGGAGGGAGGGAGAGGTGTGTGTGTGGGAGGGAGAGGTGTGTGTGAGGGAGAGGTTGTGTGTGTGTGTGTGTGTGTGTGGGAGGGAGAGGTGTGTGTGTGTGTGGGAGGGAGAGGTGTGTGTGTGTGTGTGAGGGTGTGTGTGTGTGTGTGTGTGTGTGGGAGGGAGAGGTGTGTGTGTGTGTGTGTGTGTGTGTGAGGAGGGAGAGGTGTGTGTGTGTGTGTGTGTGTGGGAGGGAGGGGAGAGGTGTGTGTGTGTGTGTGTGGGAGGGAGGAGGGAGGGAGAGGTGTGTGTGTGTGTGGGAGAGAGAGGTGTGTGTGTGTGTGTGTGAGGAGGGAGAGGTGTGTGTGTGTGAGGGAGGGGAGAGGTGTGTGTGTGGGAGGGAGAGAGAGGTGTGTGTGGGAGGGAGGGAGGGAGGAGAGGTGTGTGTGTGTGTGGGAGGGAGGGGAGGGAGAGGTGTGGGAGGGAGGGAGAGAGAGGTGTGTGTGTGTGTGTGTGTGTGTGGGAGGGAGGGAGAGGTGTGTGTGTGTGTGTGTGTGGGAGGGAGGGGGAGAGAGGTGTGTGTGTGTGTGTGTGTGGGAGGGAGGGAGAGAGAGGTGTGTGTGTGGGAGGGAGGGAGGGAGAGGTGTGTGTGTGTGTGTGTGGGAGGGAGGGAGAGAGAGAGAGGTGTGTGTGGGAGGGAGGGAGAGGTGTGTGTGTGTGTGTGTGTGGGAGGGGGAGAGGTGTGTGTGTGTGGGAGGGAGGGAGAGGTGTGTGTGTGTGGGAGGGAGGGAGAGGTGTGTGTGTGGGAGGGAGGGAGAGGTGTGTGTGTGTGGGAGGGAGGGAGAGGTGTGTGTGTGGGAGGGAGGAGAGGTGTGTGTGTGGGAGGGAGGGAGAGGTGTGTGTGTGGGAGGGAGAGGTGTGTGTGAGGGAGGGTTGTGTGTGTGTGTGTGTGTGTGTGTGTGGGAGGAGAGGTGTGTGTGTGTGTGTGGGAGGAGAGGTGTGTGTGTGAGGGAGAGGTTGTGTGTGTGTGTGTGTGTGTGTGTGTGGGAGGGAGAGGTGTGTGTGTGTGTGTGTGGGAGGGAGGGGAGAGGTGTGTGTGTGTGTGTGTGTGTGGGAGGGAGGGAGAGGTGTGTGTGTGTGTGTGTGTGTGGGAGGGAGGGAGGGAGGAGAGAGGTGTGTGTGTGTGTGTGTGTGGGAGGGAGAGGTGTGTGTGTGTGTGTGTGTGGGAGGGAGAGGTGTGTGTGTGAGGGAGTGTGTGTGTGAGGGAGAGGGAGGGAGAGGTGTGTGTGGGAGGGAGGAGAGGTGTGTGTGTGTGGGAGGGAGGGGAGAGGGAGGAGGGAGAGGTGTGTGTCTGAGGGAGGGAGAGAGGTGAGAGGAGGGAGGAGAGGAGAGGTGTGTGTGTGTGAGAGAGGGGAGAGGAGAGGTGTGTGTGTGTGTGGGAGGGAGGAGAGGTGTGTGTGGGAGGGGAGGGAGGGAGGGAGAGTGTGTGTGGGAGGGAGGGAGAGTGTGTGTGGGAGGGAGGGAGGGAGGGAGAGTGTGTGTGTGGGAGGGAGAGTGTGTGTGTGGGAGGGAGAGTGTGTGTGTGGGAGGGGGAGTGTGTGTGTGAGGGAGAGGTTGTGTGTGTGTGAGAGAGGGAGGGAGAGGTGTGTGTGTGTGTGGGAGGGAGAGGTGTGTGTGTGTGTGTGGGAGGGAGAGGTGTGTGTGTGTGTGGGAGGGAGAGTGTGTGTGGGAGGGAGTGTGTGTGGGAGGGAGAGGTTGTGTGTGTGTGTGTGTGTGTGTGGGAGGGAGAGGTGTGTGTGTGTGTGGGAGTGAGAGGTGTGTGTGTGTGTGTGTGTGTGTGTGTGTGTGTGTGTGTGGGTGGGAGGGAGAGGTGTGTGTGTGTGTGTGTGTGGGAGGGAGGGAGAGGTGTGTGTGTGTGTGTGTGTGTGTGTGTGGGAGGAGAGTGTGTGTGTGTGTGTGTGTGGGAGGGAGGTGTGTGTGTGTGTGTGTGTGTGGGAGGGAGAGAGGTGTGTGTGTGTGTGTGTGTGTGGGAGGGAGGGAGGGAGAGGTGTGGGAGGGAGGGAGAGGTGTGTGTGTGTGTGTGTGAGGGAGAGGTTGTGTGTGTGTGTGTGTGTGTGTGTGTGTGGGAGGGAGAGGTGTGTGTGTGTGGGAGGGAGGGAGAGGTGTGTGTGTGTGTGTGGGAGGGAGGGAGGGAGAGGTGTGGGAGGGAGGGAGAGGTGTGTGTGTGGGAGGGAGAGGTGTGTGTGTGTGTGTGTGTGTGTGTGTGTGGGAGGGAGAGGTGTGTGTGTGTGTGAGGGAGTGTGTGTGTGAGGGAGAGGTTGTGTGTGTGTGAGAGAGGGAGGGAGAGGTGTGTGTGTGTGTGAGAGGGAGGGAGAGGTGTGTGTGTGTGTGTGGGAGGCAGGGAGAGGTGTGTGTGTGTGTGGGAGGGAGAGGTGTGTGTGTGTGTGTGTGGGAGGGAGAGGAGAGGGTGTGTGTGTGTGTGAGGAGAGGAGGAGAGGGTGTGTGTGTGTGTGTGTGTGGAGGAGAGGTGTGTGTGTGTGTGAGGGAGAGGTGTGTGTGTGTGAGGGAGAGAGGTGTGTGTGGGAGAGGTGTGTGTGTGTGTGAGGAGAGGTGTGTGTGTGTGAGAGGAGAGGTGTGTGTGTGTGTGTGGGAGAGGGAGGGAGAGAGGTGTGTGTGTGTGGGAGGGAGGAGAGGTGTGTGTGTGTGTGTGAGAGGAGAGGGTGTGTGTGTGTGTGTGGGAGAGAGAGGTGTGTGTGTGTGTGTGTGAGGGAGAGAGAGGTGTGTGTGTGTGAGAGGGAGGAGAGAGGTGTGTGTGTGTGTGTGAGGAGGAGAGGTGTGTGTGTGTGTGTGTGTGTGTGAGGGAGGGGAGAGAGGTGTGTGTGTGTGTGGAGGAGAGGAGGGAGGTGTGTGTGTGAGGAGGGAGAGAGGTGTGTGTGTGTGAGAGGGAGGGAGAGGTGTGTGTGTGTGTGTGTGTGAGGGAGAGGTGAGTGTGTGTGTGAGAGGAGAGAGGTGTGTGTGTGTGTGAGGAGAGAGAGAGAGGTGTGTGTGTGAGAGAGAGAGTGTGTGTGTGTGTGTGGGAGAGAGAGGTGTGTGTGTGTGGAGGGAGGGAGAGGTGTGTGTGTGTGTGTGTGAGGGAGAGAGAGAGGTGTGTGTGTGTGTGTGTGTGGGAGGGAGAGAGAGAGTGTGTGTGTGTGTGAGGGAGAGGAGAGAGGTGTGTGTGTGTGTGGGAGGGAGAGGGAGAGAGGTGTGTGTGTGTGTGGGAGGGAGGAGAGGTGTGTGTGTGTGTGTGTGTGAGGAGGAGAGAGGTGTGTGTGTGTGTGTGTGTGTGTGGAGAGAGAGAGGTGTGTGTGTGTGTGTGTGAGGGAGGAGGGAGAGGTGTGTGTGTGTGTGTGTGTGTGTGTGTGTGTGTGTGGGAGGAGGGAGGTGTGTGGAGTGTGGGAGGGGAGAGGTGTGTGTGTGTGGGAGGGAGGGAGAGGTGTGTGTGTGTGAGGAGGAGAGAGGTGTGTGTGTGTGTGGGAGGGAGGAGAGTGTGTGTGTGTGGGAGGGAGGTGTGTGTGTGTGTGTGTGTGGGAGGGAGAGGTGTGTGTGTGTGGGAGGGAGGGAGAGGTGTGTGTGTGTGTGGAGAGGAGGGGAGAGTGTGTGTGTGTGGGAGGGAGGAGAGTGTGTGTGTGTGTGGGAGGGAGTGTGTGTGTGGGAGGAGGAGAGGTTGTGTGTGGGAGGGAGAGGGTGTGTGTGTGTGTGTGTGTGGGAGGGAGAGGTGTGTGTGTGTGTGTGAGAGAGAGGGAGGGGAGGAGGAGAGGTGTGTGTGTGTGTGTGGGAGGGAGGGGAGAGGTGTGTGGGAGGGAGAGGAGAGGTGTGTGTGTGTGTGGGAGGGAGGGAGAGGTGGGAGGGAGTGTGTGTGAGAGGGAGGGAGAGGTGTGTGTGTGTGTGTGTGAGAGAGAGGGAGGGAGAGGTGTGTGTGTGTGTGTGTGTAGAGGGAGGGAGAGGTGTGTGTGTGTGGGAGGGAGGAGAGGTGTGTGTGGGAGGAGAGGGAGAGGGAGGGAGGGAGAGGAGGTGTGTGTCTGAGGAGGAGAGGGAGAGGAGGTGAGAGGAGAGGGAGAGGTGTGTGTGTGTGTGAGAGAGAGAGAGGGGAGAGAGTGTGTGTGTGGGAGGGAGGAGGGAGAGAGTGTGTGTGTGTGGGAGGGAGGAGAGTGTGTGTGTGTGGGAGAGAGGGAGGGAGAGGTGTGTGTGTGTGGAGGGAGAGTGTGTGTGGGAGGAGAGTGTGTGTGGGAGGGAGAGGTGTGTGTGGGAGGAGAGTGTGTGTGTGAGGGAGAGAGGTTGTGTGTGTGTGAGAGAGAGGGGAGGGAGAGGTGTGTGTGTGTGTGTGTGTGTGTGTGTGAGGGAGGAGAGGTGTGTGTGTGTGTGGGAGGGAGGGGAGAGGTGTGTGTGTGTGTGGGAGGAGGGGAGAGGTGTGTGTGTGTGTGTGTGGGAGAGGAGGGAGGTGTGTGTGTGTGTGTGTGTGGGAGGGAGGGAGAGAGGTGTGTGTGTGTGTGGGAGGAGAGAGGTGTGTGTGTGTGTGTGGGAGGAGAGGTGTGTGTGTGTGAGAGAGGGAGGGGGAGAGAGGTGTGTGTGTGTGTGTGGGAGGGAGGAGAGGAGGTGTGTGTGTGTGGGAGGGAGGGAGGAGAGGTGTGTGTGTGTGTCTGAGGGAGGGAGGGAGAGAGAGAGGGAGAGTGTGTGTGTGAGAGAGAGGGAGAGGTGTGTGTGTGTGTGGGAGAGGGAGAGGAGAGGTGTGTGTGGGAGGGAGGAGGGAGAGTGTGTGTGGGAGGGAGGGAGAGGGGAGAGGGAGAGGGAGGGAGAGGTGTGTGTGGGAGGAGAGAGTGTGTGTGGGAGGGAGAGGTGTGTGTGTGTGGGAGGAGAGTGTGTGTTTGGGAGGGAGTGTGTGTGTGAGGAGAGGTTGTGTGTGTGTGAGGAGGGAGAGGGGTGTGTGTGTGTGTGTGTGTGAGGAGAGAGAGGTGTGTGTGTGTGAGGAGGGGGGAGAGGTGTGTGTGTGTGTGGGAGAGGAGAGTGTGTGTGTGTGGGAGAGAGAGTGTGTGTGTGGGAGGGAGGGAGAGTGTGTGTGTGTGAGAGGGAGGGAGGAGAGTGTGTGAGAGGGAGGGAGGAGTGTGTGGGAGGGAGTGTGTGGAGAGGAGAGGAGTTGTGTGTGTGTGAGGGAGAGGTGTGTGTGTGAGAGGGAGGGAGAGAGAGAGAGTGTGTGTGTGGGAGGGAGGGAGAGGGTGTGTGTGTGGGAGGAGAGGAGAGAGGTGTGTGTGTGTGAGGAGAGGGAGGGAGAGGTGTGTGAGAGGGGAGGGAGGAGAGTGTGTGTGTGTGAGAGGAGGGAGAGAGGTGTGTGTGTGTGAGAGGGAGGGAGAGAGGTGTGTGTGTGTGTGAGGAGAGGGAGGAGAGAGGTGTGTGTGTGTGTGTGAGAGGGAGGGAGAGGTGTGTGTGTGTGTGTGTGTGTGAGGGAGAGAGAGGTGTGTGTGTGTGTGTGTGAGGGAGAGGGAGAGGTGTGTGTGTGTGTGTGTGAGGGAGGGGGAGAGGTGTGTGTGTGTGAGGGGAGGGGAGAGGTGTGTGTGTGTGAGGGAGGAGAGGTGTGTGTGTGTGTGTGTGTGTGTGTGAGGGAGGGGAGAGGTGTGTGTGTGTGTGTGTGTGTGAGGAGAGGAGAGGTGTGTGTGTGTGTGTGTGTGTGAGGGAGAGGAGGTGTGTGTGTGTGTGTGGGAGGAGAGGTGTGTGTGTGTGAGGGAGGGAGAGGTGTGTGTGTGGGAGGGAGGGAGAGAGGTGTGTGTGTGTGTGGGAGAGAGAGAGGTGTGTGTGTGGGAGGAGGGAGGAGAGGTGTGTGTGTGTGTGGGAGGGAGGGAGGAGAGGTGTGGGAGGGAGAGGAGGAGAGAGTGTGTGTGTGTGTGTGTGTGTGGAGGGAGGGAGGGAGAGGTGTGTGTGTGTGTGTGTGGGAGGGAGAGGAGAGAGGAGTGTGTGTGTGTGTGTGTGTGGGAGAGGGGAGGAGAGAGAGGTGTGTGTGTGTGTGTGTGGGAGGAGAGGGAGGGAGAGGGTGTGTGTGTGTGTGTGGGAGGGAGGGAGAGAGAGGTGTGTGTGGGAGGGAGGGAGAGAGGTGTGTGTGTGTGTGTGTGTGTGGGAGAGGGAGAGGGTGTGTGTGTGTGGGAGGGAGAGGAGAGGTGTGTGTGTGTGTGTGGAGGAGGGAGGGGGAGAGGTGTGTGTGTGTGTGTGGGAGGGAGAGGAGAGGTGTGTGTGTGTGTGGGAGAGGGGAGAGAGGTGTGTGTGTGTGTGTGGGAGGAGGGAGAGGTGTGTGTGTGTGGGAGGGGAGGGAGAGGTGTGTGTGTGTGGGAGGAGGGGAGAGGTGTGTGTGTGTGGGAGGGAGAGAGAGAGTGTGTGTGTGGGAGGAGGAGGAGAGGTGTGTGTGTGGGAGGGAGAGAGGTGTGTGTGAGGGAGAGGTTGTGTGTGTGTGTGTGTGTGTGTGAGGGAGGAGAGGTGTGTGTGTGTGTGGGAGGGAGAGGTGTGTGTGTGTGGGAGGGAGGTGTGTGTGTGTGTGTGTGTGTGGGAGGGAGAGGTGTGTGTGTGTGTGTGTGTGTGTGTGTGTGTGTGTGTGTGGGAGGGGAGGAGAGGTGTGTGTGTGTGGGAGGGAGGGGAGAGGTGTGTGTGTGTGTGTGGGAGGGTGTGTGTGTGAGGGAGGGAGGGAGAGTGTGTGTGTGTGTGTGTGTGTGGGAGGGAGAGGTGTGTGTGTGTGGGAGGGAGAGGTGTGTGTGTGTGTGTGTGTGTGTGTGTGTGTGGGAGGAGGGAGGGAGAGGTGTGTGTGTGTGGGAGGGAGAGAGGTGTGTGTGTGTGTGTGTGTGGGAGGAGAGGGAGAGAGGTGTGTGTGTGTGTGTGAGAGGTGTGTGGGAGGGAGGAGGGAGAGGTGTGTGTGTGTGTGAGGGAGGGGAGAGGGGAGGTGTGTGTGTGTGTGTGTGTGGAGGGAGGGAGAGGTGTGTGTGGGAGGGAGGGAGAGGGAGAGTGTGTGTGGGAGGGAGGAGAGGAGAGTGTGTGTGGGAGGAGGGAGGAGGGAGAGTGTGTGTGGGAGGGAGAGTGTGTGTGTGGGAGGGAGAGGTGTGTGTGTGGGAGAGGGAGGAGGAGAGGTTGTGTGTGTGTGAGAGAGGGAGGGAGAGGTGTGTGTGTGTGTGGGAGGAGAGGGTGTGTGTGTGTGTGTGTGGGAGGGAGAGGTGTGTGTGTGTGTGTGGGAGGGAGTGTGTGTGGGAGGGAGTGTGTGTGGGAGGAGAGGGAGTGTGTGTGTGTGTGTGTGTGTGTGTGTGTGGGAGGGAGAGGTGTGTGTGTGTGTGGGAGTGAGAGGTGTGTGTGTGTGTGTGTGTGTGTGTGTGTGTGTGTGTGTGGGTGTGTGTGTGTGTGTGTGTGTGTGTGTGTGTGTGTGAGGGAGAGGGAGAGGTGTGTGTGTGTGTGTGTGTGTGTGTGGGAGGGAGGAGAGGTGTGTGTGTGTGTGTGTGGGAGGGAGAGGTGTGTGTGTGTGTGGGAGGGAGAGGTTGTGTGTGTGTGTGTGTGTGTGTGTGTGGGAGGGAGAGGAGGTGTGTGTGTGTGTGTGTGTGGGGAGGGAGAGGTGTGTGTGTGTGTGTGTGTGTGTGTGGGAGAGGAGGGGAGAGGTGTGTGTGTGTGTGTGTGTGTGGGAGGGAGGGGAGGAGAGGTGTGTGTGTGTGTGTGGGAGGGAGGGAGAGGTGTGTGTGTGTGAGGGAGGGGGAGAGGTGTGTGTGTGTGTGAGGGAGAGAGTGTGTGTGTGTGTGGGAGAGAGAGTGTGTGTGTGGGAGGGAGGGAGAGTGTGTGTGTGAGAGGGAGGGAGGGAGAGTGTGTGAGAGGGAGGGAGGGAGTGTGTGGGAGGGAGTGTGTGGGAGGGAGAGGTTGTGTGTGTGTGAGGGAGAGGTGTGTGTGTGTGAGAGGAGGAGAGAGAGAGAGGAGGTGTGTGTGTGGGGAGGGAGGAGAGAGGGTGTGTGTGTGTGGGAGGGAGGGAGAGGTGTGTGTGTGTGAGAGGAGGGAGAGGTGTGTGTGTGAGAGGGAGAGAGGTGTGTGTGTGTGTGAGGGAGGGAGAGAGGTGTGTGTGTGTGAGAGGAGGGAGAGGTGTGTGTGTGTGTGAGAGGGAGGAGAGGTGTGTGTGTGTGTGTGGAGGGAGAGGTGTGTGTGTGTGTGAGGGAGGGAGAGGTGTGTGTGTGTGTGTGTGAGGGAGGGAGAGGTGTGTGTGTGTGTGTGTGTGTGTGTGTGGAGGGAGGGAGAGGTGTGTGTGTGTGTGTGTGAGGAGAGAGGTGTGTGTGTGTGTGTGAGGGAGAGAGAGGGTGTGTGTGTGTGTGTGAGGGAGGAGAGGTGTGTGTGTGTGTGTGTGTGTGAGGGAGGGGAGAGGTGTGTGTGTGTGTGTGTGTGAGGGAGGGGGAGAGGTGTGTGTGTGTGTGTGTGTGTGTGTGTGTGAGGGAGGAGGGAGGTGTGTGTGTGTGTGTGTGAGGAGGGAGAGAGGTGTGTGTGTGTGTGTGTGAGGAGAGGGAGAGGTGTGTGTGTGTGTGGGAGGGAGAGGTGTGTGTGTGTGGGAGGGAGGGAGAGGTGTGTGTGTGTGTGGGAGGGAGAGAGAGGTGTGTGTGTGGGAGGGAGGGGAGGAGAGGTGTGTGTGTGTGTGTGGGAGAGGGAGGAGGAGGAGAGAGGTGTGTGTGTGTGGAGGAGGGAGAGAGGTGTGTGTGTGTGTGTGTGGGAGGGAGGGAGGGAGAGGTGTGTGTGTGTGTGTGTGGGAGGGAGGGAGAGAGAGGTGTGTGTGTGTGTGTGGGAGGGGAGAGAGGTGTGTGTGTGTGTGTGTGTGGAGAGGGAGGGAGAGGTGTGTGTGTGTGTGTGTGAGGGAGGGAGAGGAGGAGAGGTGTGTGTGTGTGTGTGTGGGAGGGAGGGAGAGGTGTGTGTGTGTGTGTGTGGGAGGGGAGGGAGAGTGTGTGTGTGTGGGAGAGGGAGGAGAGGTGTGTGTGTGTGTGTGGGAGGGAGAGGGAGAGGTGTGTGTGTGTGGGAGGAGGGAGAGTGTGTGTGTGTGGGAGGGAGGGAGGTGTGTGTGTGTGGGAGGGAGGGGAGAGGTGTGTGTGTGGGAGGGAGGGGAGAGGTGTGTGTGTGTGTGAGGAGAGGGAGAGGTGTGTGTGTGTGGGAGGGAGGGAGAGAGGAGGTGTGTGTGTGTGGGAGGGAGGGTGTGTGTGTGTGTGTGTGTGGGAGGGAGAGGTGTGTGTGTGTGTGTGTGGGAGGGAGAGGTGTGTGTGTGAGGGAGAGAGGTTGTGTGTGTGTGTGTGTGTGTGGGAGGGAGAGGTGTGTGTGTGTGTGTGTGTGTGTGTGGGAGAGGAGGAGAGAGAGGTGTGTGTGTGTGTGTGTGGGAGGGAGGGAGAGAGGTGTGTGTGTGTGTGTGGGAGGGAGGGAGGGAGAGAGGTGTGTGTGTGTGTGGGAGGAGAGGTGTGTGTGTGTGTGTGTGTGTGTGTGGGAGGGGAGAGGTGTGTGTGTGTGTGTGTGAGGGAGGGGAGAGGGTGTGTGTGTGTGTGGGAGGGGAGGAGAGAGAGGTGTGTGTGTGGGAGGGAGGGGAGGGAGAGGTGTGTGTGTGTGTGTGTGTGTGTGGGGAGGAGGGAGAGGTGTGTGTGTGTGTGTGTGGGAGGGAGGGAGAGGTGTGTGTGTGTGTGTGTGTGTGGGAGGAGGGAGGAGAGGTGTGTGTGTGTGTGTGTGTGTGTGTGGGAGGGAGAGGAGAGTGTGTGTGTGTGTGTGTGTGGGAGGGAGAGGAGAGGTGTGTGTGTGTGTGTGTGTGTGGGAGGGAGGGAGAGAGGTGTGTGTGTGTGTGTGTGGGAGGGAGGGAGAGGTGTGTGTGTGTGTGGGAGGAGGGAGAGGTGTGTGTGTGTGTGTGTGTGTGTGTGTGGGAGAGGAGAGAGGTGTGTGTGTGTGTGGGGAGGAGGGAGAGGTGTGTGTGTGTGTGGGAGAGGGAGGGAGAGGTGTGTGTGTGTGTGTGAGAGGGAGGAGAGGTGTGTGTGTGGGAGGAGGGAGAGAGGTGTGTGTGTGTGGGAGGAGAGAGGTGTGTGTGTGGGAGGGAGAGGTGTGTGTGAGGAGAGGTGTGTGTGTGTGTGTGTGTGTGTGGAGGAGAGAGGTGTGTGTGTGTGTGTGGGAGGGAGGGAGGGAGAGTGTGTGTGTGAGGGAGGGAGGTGTGTGTGTGTGTGTGTGTGTGTGGGAGGGAGAGGTGTGTGTGTGTGTGTGTGTGTGTGTGGGAGGGAGAGGGAGAGGTGTGTGTGTGTGTGTGTGTGGGAGGGAGGGAGGTGTGTGTGTGTGTGTGTGTGTGTGTGGAGAGGGAGGGAGGGAGGAGAGGTGTGTGTGTGTGTGTGTGTGGGAGAGAGGTGTGTGTGTGTGTGTGTGTGTGTGTGGGAGAGAGGTGTGTGTGTGTGAGGGAGTGTGTGTGTGAGGGAGAGGGAGGGAGAGGTGTGTGTGTGTGTGGGAGGGAGGGAGAGAGGTGTGTGTGTGGGAGGGAGAGGGAGAGGAGGAGGGAGAGGGAGAGGTGTGTGTGTGAGGGAGGGAGAGGTGAGAGAGGAGGAGAGGTGTGTGTGTGTGTGTGAGAGAGAGAGGAGAGGAGAGAGTGTGTGTGTGGGAGGGAGGGAGAGAGGTGTGTGTGGGAGAGAGGGAGGGAGGAGAGGTGTGTGTGTGGGAGGGAGGGAGAGTGTGTGTGGGAGGGAGGGAGGAGGTGTGTGTGGGAGGAGGGAGAGAGGTGTGTGTGTGGGAGGGAGAGAGTGTGTGTGTGGGAGGGAGAGGTGTGTGTGTGTGGGAGGGGAGTGTGTGTGTGAGGAGAGGTTGTGTGTGTGTGAGAGAGGGAGGGAGAGGTGTGTGTGTGTGTGTGGGAGGAGAGAGGTGTGTGTGTGTGTGGGAGGGAGGAGAGGTGTGTGTGTGTGTGGGAGGGAGAGTGTGTGTGGGAGAGGGAGTGTGTGTGTGGGAGGGGAGGGAGAGGTTGTGTGTGTGTGTGTGTGTGGGAGGAGAGAGGTGTGTGTGTGTGTGTGGGAGGGAGAGAGTGTGTGTGTGTGTGTGTGTGTGTGTGTGTGTGTGTGTGTGGGAGGGAGGGAGGTGTGTGTGTGTGTGTGTGTGTGGGAGGGAGGGAGAGGTGTGTGTGTGTGTGTGTGTGGGAGGGAGAGGTGTGTGTGTGTGTGTGTGTGTGTGTGTGTGTGTGTGGGAGGGAGGGAGAGGTGTGTGTGTGTGTGTGTGTGTGTGTGGGAGGGAGGGAGAGGTGTGGGAGGGGAGGGAGAGGTGTGTGTGTGTGTGTGAGAGGAGAGGTTGTGTGTGTGTGTGTGTGTGTGTGTGTGTGTGTGTGAGAGGAGGTGTGTGTGTGTGTGAGGGAGGGAGGGGAGAGGTGTGTGTGTGTGTGTGTGGGAGGAGAGGTGTGTGTGTGGGAGGAGGAGAGGGTGTGTGTGTGTGGGAGGAGAGGTGTGTGTGTGTGAGAGGAGAGAGTGTGTGTGTGTGTGTGTGTGTGTGTGTGTGGGAGAGAGAGTGTGTGTGTGTGAGGGAGTGTGTGTGTGAGGGAGAGGTTGTGTGTGTGTGTGAGAGAGGGAGGGGAGAGGTGTGTGTGTGTGTGGGAGGGAGGGAGAGTGTGTGTGTGTGTGTGGGAGGCAGGGAGAGGTGTGTGTGTGTGTGGGAGGAGAGGGGTGTGTGTGTGTGTGTGGGAGGGAGAGGAGAGGTGTGTGTGTGGGAGAGGGAGGGAGAGGTGTGTGTGTGTGTGAGGGAGGAGAGAGGGTGTGTGTGTGGGGAGGGAGGGAGAGGTGTGTGTGTGGGAGGGAGGGAGAGGTGTGTGTGTGTGTGGGAGAGGTGTGTGTGTGGGAGGGAGAGGTGTGTGTGAGGGAGAGGTTGTGTGTGTGTGTGTGTGTGTGTGTGTGGGAGGGAGAGGTGTGTGTGTGTGTGGGAGGGAGAGGTGTGTGTGTGAGGGAGAGGTTGTGTGTGTGTGTGTGTGTGTGTGGGAGGAGAGGTGTGTGTGTGTGTGTGTGTGTGTGTGTGGGAGGGAGGGAGAGAGGTGTGTGTGTGTGTGTGTGGGAGAGGGAGAGGTGTGTGTGTGTGTGTGTGTGGGAGAGGAGGAGGGAGGGGGAGGTGTGTGTGTGTGTGTGTGGGAGGGAGAGGTGTGTGTGTGTGTGTGTGTGGGAGGGAGAGGTGTGTGTGTGAGGGAGTGTGTGTGTGAGGGAGAGAGGAGGGAGAGGTGTGTGTGGGAGGGAGGGAGAGGTGTGTGTGTGGGAGGGAGGGAGAGGGAGGGAGGGAGAGGTGTGTGTGTCTGAGGGAGGGAGAGGTGAGAGGGAGGGAGAGGTGTGTGTGTGTGTGAGGAGAGAGGGAGGTGTGTGTGTGTGTGTGGGAGAGGAGGGAGAGAGGTGTGTGTGTGGGAGGGAGGAGGGAGGGAGGTGTGTGTGTGTGTGGGAGGGAGGAGAGGTGTGTGTGTGTGAGGGAGAGGGAGGGAGGGAGGGAGTGTGTGTGTGAGGGAGGAGAGAGTGTGTGTGTGGGAGGGAGAGGTGTGTGTGTGTGGGAGGAGTGTGTGTGTGTGTGAGAGAGAGGTTGTGTGTGTGAGAGAGGGGAGGAGAGGTGTGTGTGTGTGTGAGGGGAGGGAGAGGTGTGTGTGTGTGTGTGGAGGGAGAGGTGTGTGTGTGTGTGGGAGGGAGAGTGTGTGTGGGAGGAGTGTGTGTGGGAGGAGAGGTTGTGTGTGTGTGTGTGTGTGTGGGGGAGGGAGAGGTGTGTGTGTGTGTGTGGGAGGGAGAGGTGTGTGTGTGTGTGTGTGTGTGTGTGTGTGTGTGTGTGGGAGGGAGGGAGAGGTGTGTGTGTGTGTGTGTGTGGGGGAGGGAGAGAGAGGTGTGTGTGTGTGTGTGTGTGTGTGGAGGAGGGAGAGGTTGTGTGTGTGTGTGTGTGTGTGTGTGGGAGGGAGAGGTGTGTGTGTGTGTGTGTGTGTGTGTGGGAGGGAGGAGGAGAGGTGTGTGTGTGTGTGTGTGTGTGTGGGAGGGAGGAGGAGAGGTGTGTGGGAGGGAGGGAGAGGTGTGTGTGTGTGTGTGAGGAGAGGTTGTGTGTGTGTGTGTGTGTGTGTGTGTGTGGGAGGGAGAGGTGTGTGTGTGTGGGAGGGAGAGGAGAGGTGTGTGTGTGTGTGTGGGAGGGAGAGAGGGAGAGGTGTAGGAGAGGAGGGAGAGGGAGAGGTGTGTGTGTGTGGGAGGGAGAGGGTGTGTGTGTGTGTGTGTGTGTGTGTGTGTGTGGGAGAGGAGAGGTGTGTGTGTGTGTGTGGGAGTGTGTGTGTGAGGGAGAGAGGTTGTGTGTGTGTGTGAGAGGGAGGAGAGAGGTGTGTGTGTGTGAGAGGGAGGGAGAGTGTGTGTGTGTGGGAGGCAGGGAGAGGTGTGTGTGTGTGTGTGGGAGGGAGAGGAGTGTGTGTGTGTGTGTGTGTGTGTGTGTGTGGAAGGGAGGTGTGTGTGGGAGGGAGTGTGTGTGGGAGGAGAGGTGTGTGTGTGTGTGTGTGGGAGGGAGGGAGAGAGAGTGTGTGTGTGTGTGTGGGAGAGGGGAGAGAGAGGTGTGTGTGTGTGTGAGGGAGGGAGGAGAGGTGTGTGTGTGTGTGTGTGGGAGAGGGAGGGAGAGAGGTGTGTGTGTGGGAGGGAGGGAGAGGTGTGTGTGTGTGTGTGTGTGTGTGGGGGGAGGGAGGGTGTGTGTGTGTGGGAGGGAGGGAGAGGTGTGTGTGTGTGGGAGGGAGGGGAGAGAGGTGTGTGTGTGGGAGAGGGAGGGAGAGGTGTGTGTGTGTGGAGGGAGGAGAGGTGTGTGTGTGGAGGGGAGAGGAGAGTGTGTGTGTGTGGGAGGGAGGGAGAGGTGTGTGTGTGTGGGAGGGAGGGAGAGGTGTGTGTGTGTGGGAGGGAGAGGTGTGTGTGAGGAGAGAGGTTGTGTGTGTGTGTGTGTGGGAGGAGAGGTGTGTGTGTGTGTGTGGGAGGGAGAGGTGTGTGTGTGTGTGTGTGTGTGTGTGTGTGTGGGAGGAGGAGAGGTGTGTGTGTGTGTGTGTGTGTGTGTGGGAGAGGGAGGGGTGTGTGTGTGTGTGTGTGGGAGGGAGGGAGAGGTGTGTGTGTGTGTGTGTGGGAGGGAGAGGGAGGAGAGAGGTGTGTGTGTGTGTGGGAGAGGAGGGAGAGGTGTGTGTGTGTGTGTGGGAGAGGAGAGGTGTGTGTGTGTGAGGGAGGGAGAGGGTGTGTGTGTGTGGGAGGGAGAGAGAGAGAGAGGTGTGTGTGGGAGAGGAGAGGAGAGGTGTGTGTGTGTGTGGGAGGGAGGGAGGGAGGGAGTGTGGGAGGGAGGGAGGGAGAGAGGTGTGTGTGTGTGTGTGTGTGTGTGGGAGGGAGGGAGAGGTGTGTGTGTGTGTGTGTGGGAGGGAGGGAGAGGTGTGTGTGTGTGTGTGTGTGGGAGGGAGGGAGGAGAGAGGTGTGTGTGTGTGTGTGTGTGGGAGGGAGGGAGAGAGGTGTGTGTGTGTGTGTGTGTGTGGGAGGGAGAGGGAGAGAGAGAGAGAGTGTGTGTGTGGGAGGGAGGAGAGGGAGTGTGTGTGTGTGTGTGTGTGTGTGGGAGGAGAGGAGGTGTGTGTGTGTGGGAGGGAGGGAGAGAGGTGTGTGTGTGGGAGGGAGAGGAGAGGTGTGTGTGTGTGTGGGAGGAGGGAGAGAGGTGTGTGTGTGGGAGGGAGAGAGAGGGTGTGTGTGGGAGGGAGGGAGAGGGTGTGTGTGTGTGGGAGGAGAGAGGTGTGTGTGAGGAGAGGTTGTGTGTGTGTGTGTGTGTGTGTGGGAGGGAGGAGAGGTGTGTGTGTGTGTGGGAGGGAGAGGTGTGTGTGTGTGAGGAGAGGTTGTGTGTGTGTGTGTGTGTGTGTGTGTGTGGGAGGGAGAGGTGTGTGTGTGTGTGTGTGTGTGTGTGTGTGGGAGGGAGGAGGAGGGAGAGGTGTGTGTGTGTGTGTGTGTGTGGGAGGGAGGGAGAGGTGTGTGTGTGTGTGTGTGTGTGGGAGGGAGAGGGAGGTGTGTGTGGGAGAGGTGTGTGTGTGTGTGTGTGTGTGTGGGAGGGAGAGAGGTGTGTGTGTGTGTGTGTGTGGGAGGGAGAGGTGTGTGTGTGAGGGAGTGTGTGTGTGAGAGGGAGGAGAGGGAGAGTGTGTGTGTGGGAGGGAGGGAGAGGTGTGTGTGTGGGAGGGAGGGAGAGGGGAGGGGAGAGAGGTGTGTGTGTCTGAGGGAGGGAGGAGAGGTGTGAGAGGGAGAGAGGGAGAGTGTGTGTGTGTGTGAGAGAGGGAGGGGAGAGGTGTGTGTGTGGGAGGGAGAGAGAGGTGTGTGTGGGAGGGAGGGGAGGGAGGGAGAGTGTGTGTGTGGGAGGGAGGGAGAGTGTGTGTGTGTGGAGGGAGGGAGGGAGAGGAGAGTGTGTGTGTGGGAGGGAGAGTGTGTGTGTGGGAGGGAGAGAGTGTGTGTGTGGGAGGGGAGTGTGTGTGTGAGGAGAGGTTGTGTGTGTGTGAGAGAGGGAGGAGAGAGGTGTGTGTGTGTGGGAGGGAGGAGAGGGTGTGTGTGTGTGTGTGTGGGAGGGAGAGGTGTGTGTGTGTGTGGGAGGGAGAGTGTGTGTGGGAGGAGTGTGTGTGGGAGGGAGAGGTTGTGTGTGTGTGTGTGTGTGGGAGGGAGAGGTGTGTGTGTGTGTGGGAGAGAGGTGTGTGTGTGTGTGTGTGTGTGTGTGTGTGTGTGTGTGTGTGTGTGGGAGGGAGGGAGAGGTGTGTGTGTGTGTGTGTGGGAGGAGAGGAGAGGTGTGTGTGTGTGTGTGTGTGTGGGAGGGAGAGGTTGTGTGTGTGTGTGTGTGTGTGTGTGTGGGAGGGAGAGGTGTGTGTGTGTGTGTGTGTGTGGGAGGGAGGGAGAGGTGTGTGTGTGTGTGTGTGTGTGTGTGGGAGGGAGGAGGAGAGGTGTGGGAGGGAGGAGAGAGTGTGTGTGTGTGTGTGAGGGGAGAGGTTGTGTGTGTGTGTGTGTGTGTGTGTGTGTGTGTGGGAGGGAGAGGTGTGTGTGTGTGTGGGAGGGAGGGAGGAGAGGTGTGTGTGTGTGTGTGGGAGGAGAGGGAGGAGAGGGAGGTGTGTGTGGGAGGAGGAGAGAGGTGTGTGTGTGGGAGGGAGAGGTGTGTGTGTGTGTGTGTGTGTGTGTGTGTGTGTGTGTAGGAGGAGAGGTGTGTGTGTGTGTGAGGGAGTGTGTGTGTGAGAGAGGTTGTGTGTGTGTGAGAGAGGGGAGAGAGGTGTGTGTGTGTGTGTGAGAGGGAGGAGAGAGGTGTGTGTGTGTGTGGGAGGCAGGGAGAGGTGTGTGTGTGTGTGTGGGAGGGAGAGGTGTGTGTGTGTGTGTGGGAGGGAGGGAGAGGTGTGTGTGTGTGGGAGGGAGGAGAGGTGTGTGTGTGGGGAGGGAGGGGAGAGGTGTGTGTGTGGGAGGGAGGGAGAGGTGTGTGTGTGTGTGTGGGAGAGGGAGAGAGGTGTGTGTGGGAGAGGGAGAGGTGTGTGTGTGAGAGGTGTGTGTGAGGAGAGGTTGTGTGTGTGTGTGTGTGTGTGGGAGGGAGAGAGGTGTGTGTGTGTGTGGGAGGGGAGAGGTGTGTGTGTGAGGGAGAGGTTGTGTGTGTGTGTGTGTGTGTGTGTGGGAGAGGGAGAGGTGTGTGTGTGTGTGTGTGTGTGTGTGGGAGGAGAGGGAGAGAGGTGTGTGTGTGTGTGTGTGTGGGAGGAGGGAGAGGTGTGTGTGTGTGTGTGTGTGTGGGAGGAGAGGAGGGGAGAGAGGTGTGTGTGTGTGTGTGTGTGTGGGAGGAGAGGGTGTGTGTGTGTGTGTGTGTGGGAGGGAGAGGTGTGTGTGTGTGAGGAGGTGTGTGTGTGAGGAGAGGGAGGGAGAGGTGTGTGTGTGGGAGGGAGGAGGAGAGGTGTGTGTGTGTGTGAGGGAGGAGAGGGAGAGGGAGAGGTGTGTGTGTGTCTGAGGGGAGGGAGAGGTGAGAGGGGAGGGAGGGAGAGGTGTGTGTGTGTGTGAGAGAGAGAGGGAGGGGAGAGGTGTGTGTGTGGGAGGGAGGGGAGAGGTGTGTGTGTGGGAGAGGAGAGGGAGGGAGTGTGTGTGTGTGGGAGGGAGGGAGAGTGTGTGTGTGGGAGGGAGGAGAGGGAGAGGAGAGGGAGGAGTGTGTGGGAGGAGAGAGTGTGTGTGTGGGAGGGAGAGTGTGTGTGTGGGAGGGAGTGTGTGTGTGAGGGAGAGGTTGTGTGTGTGTGAGAGAGGGAGAGGGAGAGGTGTGTGTGTGTGTGGGAGGAGAGAGGTGTGTGTGTGTGTGTGTGGGAGGGAGAGGTGTGTGTGTGTGTGTGGGAGGAGAGAGTGTGTGTGGGAGGGAGTGTGTGTGGGAGGGAGAGGTTGTGTGTGTGTGTGTGTGTGTGGGAGAGGGAGAGGTGTGTGTGTGTGTGTGGGAGGGAGAGGTGTGTGTGTGTGTGTGTGTGTGTGTGTGTGTGTGTGTGTGTGGAGAGGAGAGGGAGAGGTGTGTGTGTGTGTGTGTGTGTGGGAGGAGAGGGAGAGGTGTGTGTGTGTGTGTGTGTGTGGGAGGGAGAGGTTGTGTGTGTGTGTGTGTGTGTGTGTGTGGGAGGAGAGGTGTGTGTGTGTGTGTGATTGTGGGAGGGAGGGAGAGGTGTGTGTGTGTGTGTGTGTGTGTGTGGAGGGAGGGAGGGAGAGGAGGTGTGGGAGGGAGGGAGAGGTGTGTGTGTGTGTGTGAGGGAGAGGTTGTGTGTGTGTGTGTGTGTGTGTGTGTGTGGAGAGGGAGAGGTGTGTGTGTGTGGGAGAGGGAGGAGAGGTGTGTGTGTGTGTGTGTGGGAGGGAGGGAGGGAGGAGGGTGTGGGAGGGGAGGGAGAGAGGTGTGTGTGTGGGAGGGAGAGGTGTGTGTGTGTGTGTGTGTGTGTGTGTGTGGGAGGGAGAGGTGTGTGTGTGTGTGTGAGAGGGAGTGTGTGTGTGTGTGAGGGAGAGGTTGTGTGTGTGTGAGAGAGGGAGGAGAGAGAGGTGTGTGTGTGTGTGAGAGGGAGGGAGAGGTGTGTGTGTGTGTGGGAGGCAGGGAGAGGTGTGTGTGTGTGTGGGAGGGAGAGGTGTGTGTGTGTGTGTGTGTGTGTGTGTGGAAGGGAGAGTGTGTGTGGGAGGGAGTGTGTGTGGGAGGAGAGGTGTGTGTGTGTGTGTGTGTGGGAGGAGAGGGAGAGGTGTGTGTGAGGGAGAGGGAGGAGAGGTGTGTGTGTGTGTGTGTGTGTGTGTGTGTGTGTGTGGGAGGGAGGGAGAGGTGTGTGTGTGTGGGAGAGGAGAGAGAGGTGTGTGTGTGTGGGAGGGAGGGAGAGGTGTGTGTGTGTGAGGGAGGGAGAGGTGTGTGTGTGTGTGGGAGGGAGGGAGAGGTGTGTGTGTGTGGGAGGAGAGGAGAGGTGTGTGTGTGTGGGTGGGAGGGAGAGGTGTGTGTGTGTGTGTGGGAGGGAGGGAGAGGTGTGTGTGTGTGGGAGGGAGAGGTGTGTGTGTGTGTGAGGGAGTGTGTGTGTGTGTGTGTGTGTGTGTGGGAGGGAGAGGTGTGTGTGTGTGTGGGAGAGGGAGGAGAGTGTGTGTGTGTGTGTGTGAGAGGAGAGGTTGTGTGTGTGTGTGTGTGTGTGTGTGTGTGTGTGGGAGGGAGGGAGAGGTGTGTGTGTGTGTGTGTGTGTGTGTGTGTGTGTGTGTGTGTGTGGGAGAGGAGGGAGAGTGTGTGTGTGTGTGTGTGTGTGTGGGAGGGAGGGAGGAGAGGTGTGTGTGTGTGTGTGGGAGGAGAGGTGTGTGTGTGTGTGTGTGGGAGGGAGAGGTGTGTGTGTGTGAGGGAGTGTGTGTGTGTGAGGAGAGGGAGGGAGAGGTGTGTGTGGGAGGCAGGGGAGAGGTGTGTGTGTGTGTGTGTGTGTGTGTGTGTGTGGGAGAGGAGTGTGTGTGGGAGGGAGGAGAGGTGTGTGTGTGTGGGAGGGGAGGGGAGGGAGGGAGGGAGAGGGAGAGAGGTGTGGGAGGGAGGGAGGGAGAGGTGTGTGTGTGTGTGTGTGTGTGTGTGTGTGTGTGTGGGAGGGAGGGAGAGGAGAGGTGTGTGTGTGTGGGAGGGAGGGAGAGGTGTGTGTGTGTGTGGGAGGGAGAGGTGTGTGTGTGTGGGAGGGAGAGAGGTGTGTGTGTGTGGGAGAGGGAGAGTGTGTGTGTGGGAGGGAGAGGAGAGTGTGTGTGTGTGGGAGGGAGGGAGAGTGTGTGTGTGTGTGTGGGAGGGAGGGAGAGTGTGTGTGTGTGAGGGAGGTGTGTGTGTGTGGGAGGGAGAGGTTGTGTGTGTGTGGGAGGGAGAGGTGTGTGTGAGAGAGAGGGAGAGGGAGGGAGGGAGAGAGGTGTGTGTGTGTGAGGGAGGGAGGGAGAGGTGTGTGTGGGAGGGAGGGAGAGGTGAGAGGGAGGGAGAGGTGGTGTGTGTGTGTGTGTGTGAGAGAGAGAGGGAGGGAGAGGTGTGTGTGTGTGTGAGAGAGAGGAGGGAGAGGTGTGTGTGTGTGTGGGAGGGAGGAGAGAGGTGTGTGTGTGGGAGGGAGGGAGAGGTGTGTGTGAGAGGGAGGGAGGGAGAGGGAGGGAGGAAGAGGTGTGTGTCTGAGGGAGGGAGAGGTGAGAGGGAGGGGAGAGGTGTGTGTGAGAGAGAGGGAGGGAGAGGGGTGTGTGTGTGGGAGGGAGGGAGAGGTGTGTGTGGGAGGGAGGGAGGGAGGGAGGGAGAGTGTGTATGTGTGTGTGTGTGTGGGAGGGAGAGTGTGTGTGTGTGGGAGGGAGAGTGTGTGTGTGTGTGGGAGGGAGAGTTTGTGTGTGGGAGGGAGAGTGTGTGTGGGAGGGAGTGTGTGTGTGATGTGTGTGGGAGGGAGGGAGAGGTGTGTGTGTGTGAGAGAGGGGAGGAGAGGTGTGTGTGTGTGTGGGAGGGAGAGAGAGGTTTGTGTGTGGGAGGGAGGGAGAGGTGTGTGTGTGTGGGAGGGAAGGAAGGGAGAGGTGTGTGTGGGAGGGAGGGAGAGGTGTGTGTGTGAGAGAGGGAGGGAGAGGTGTGTGTGAGAGGGAGGGAGGGAGGGAGGAGGAGGGGAGAGGTGTGTGTGTGTGAGAGGGAGGGAGAGGTTTGTGTGTGGGAGGGAGGGAGAGGTTTGTGTGTGGGAGAGGGAGGAGAGGTGTGTGTGTGTGGGAGGGAGGGAGAGGTTTGTGTGTGGGAGAGGGAGAGGTTTGTGTGTGTGGGAGGGAGGGAGAGGTTTGTGTGTGGGAGGGAGAGGAGAGGTGTGTGTGTGTGGGAGGGAGGGAGAGGTGTGTGTGTGGGAGGGAAGGAAGGGAGAGGTGTGTGTGTGTGTGAGAGGAGAGAGGTGTGTGTGTGAGAGGGAGGAGGAGAGGTGTGTGAGAGGGAGGGAGGGAGGGAGAGGTGTGTGTGTGTGGGAGGAGAGAGAGAGGTGTGTGTGTGTGGGAGGAGAGAGGTGTGTGTGTGTGGGAGGGAGGGAGAGGTGTGTGTGTGTGTGGGAGGGAGGAGAGGGAGTGTGTGTGTGTGTGGGAGGGAGGGAGTGTGTGTGTGTGGTGAGGAGGGAGGGAGTGTGTGTGAGAGGGAGGGAGAGTGTGTGTGAGAGGGAGGAGAGGTGTGTGTGTGTGAGAGGAGGGAGGGAGGTGTGTGTGTGGGAGGGGAGGGAGGGAGAGGTGTGTGTGTGTGTGTGAGAGGGAGAGAGGTGTGTGTGTGTGTGTGTGTGGGAGGGAGAGGTGAGAGGGAGGGAGAGGTGTGTGTGTGTGTGTAAGAGGGAGGGAGAGAGGTGTGTGTGTGTGTGTGAGAGAGGGAGGGAGAGGTGTGTGTGTGTGTGTGGGAGGGAGGGAGAGGTGTGTGTGAGAGAGGGGAGGGGAGAGAGAGTGTGTGTGTGTCTGAGGGAGGGAGAGGTGAGAGAGGAGGAGAGGTGTGTGTGTGAGAGAGAGGAGAGGGAGAGGTGTGTGTGTGTGTGTGTGTGTGGGAGGGAGGGAGAGGTGTGTGTGGGAGGGAGGGAGAGAGAGTGTGTGTGTGTGTGTGTGTGGGAGGGAGAGTGTGTGTGTGTGTGGGAGGGAGAGTGGGAGGGAGAGTGTGTGTGTGTGTGGGAGAGGTTGTGTGTGTGTGTGTGTGAGAGAGGGAGGGAGAGGTGTGTGTGTGAGAGAGGGAGGGAGAGGTGTGTGTGTGAGAGAGGGAGGGAGAGGTGTGTGTGTCAGAGAGGGAGGGAGAGGTGTGTGTGTGAGAGAGAGGGAGGGAGAGGTGTGTGTGTGTGTGAGAGAGGGAGGGAGAGGTGTGTGTGTGTGTGTGTGAGAGGGAGGGAGAGGAGAGAGGTGTGTGTGTGTGTGTGTGGGAGGGAGAGGAGGTGTGTGTGGGAGGGAGGGAGGAGAGGTGTGTGTGTGTGTGTGTGTGTGTGTGTGGAGAGGGAGGGAGAGGGGTGTGTGAGGGAGGGGAGGTGTGTGTGTGTGTGAGGTGTGTGGGAGAGGAGGAGAGGTGTGTGTGTGTGTGGGAGAGGGAAGGGAGAGAGGTGTGTGTGTGTGTGAGGGAGGGAGAGATGTGTGTGTGTGAGAGAGGGGAGGAGAGAGGTGTGTGTGTGTGTGAGGAGGAGGGAGAGGTGTGTGTGTGTGTGAGAGGGAGGGAGAGGTGTGTGTGTGTGTGAGAGGGAGGGAGGGAGAGGTGTGTGTGTGAGAGGGAGGGAGGGAGAGGTGTGTGTGTGAGAGGGAGGGAGAGGTGTGTGTGTGTGTGAGAGGGAGAGAGAGGTGTGTGTGTGTGGGAGGGAGGGAGAGAGGTGTGTGTGTGTGTGGGAGGGGAGAGGTGTGTGTGTGTGTGGGAGGGAGGGAGTGTGTGTGTGTGTGTGTGAGAGAGGAGGAGAGGTGTGTGTGTGAGAGGAGGGAGAGGGAGTGTGTGTGAGAGGAGGGAGAGAGGTGTGTGTGTGGGAGGGAGGGAGAGGTGTGTGTGGGAGGGAGGGAGAGGTGTGTGTGTGTGTGTGTGGGAGGGAGGGAGAGTGTGTGTGGGAGAGGTGTGTGTGTGTGGGAGGGAGAGGTGTGTGTGGGAGGGAGAGGTGTGTGTTTGTGTGTGTGTGTGGGAGGGAGAGAGGTGTGTGTGTGTGTGTGTGTGGGAGGAGAGAGGTGTGTGTGTGTGTGTGTGGGAGAGGAGAGGTGTGTGTGTGTGTGTGTGGGAGGGAGAGGTGTGGGAGGGAGGGAGAGGTGTGGGAGGGAGGGAGGGAGGTGTGTGTGTGAGGGAGGGAGGGTTGTGTGGGAGGGAGAGCTTGTGTGTGTGTGGGAGGGAGGGAGAGAGGTGTGTGTGTGAGGGAGGGAGGGAGAGATGTGTGTGAGGGAGGGAGGGAGAGGTGTGTGTGTGTGAGAGAGGGAGAGTGTGTGTGAGGGAGGGTGTGTGTGTGTGTGTGTGTGTGGGAGGGAGAGTGTGTGTGTGTGTGTGTGTGGGAGGGAGAGTGTGTGTGTGTGTGTGGGAGGGACAGTGTGTGTGTGTGTGGGAGGGAGAGGTGTGTGTGGGAGGGAGAAGTGTGTGTGTGTGTGTGTGTGTGTGTGTGAGGGAGGGAGGGAGGGAGTGTGTGTGGGAGGGAGAGTGTGTGTGGGAGGGAGAGTGTGTGTGTGAGGGAGGGAGGAGAGTGTGTGTGTGAGGGAGGGAGGGAGTGTGTGTGTGAGGGAGAGTGTGTGAGGGAGAGGTTGTGTGTGTGTGAGGGAGAGGAGGAGGGAGGAGAGAGTGTGTGTGTGAGGGAGGGAGGGAGAGTGTGTGTGAGGGAGGGAGGGAGTGTGTGTGTGAGGGAGAGTGTGTGAGGGAGAGGTGTGTGTGGGAGGGAGATGTGTGTGTGTGAGAGAGGGGGAGTGTGTGTGTGTGTGTGGGAGGGAGAGTGTGTGTGTGTGGGAGGGAGAGTGTGTGTGTGGGGGAGGGAGAGTGTGTGTGTGTGTGTGTGTGTGTGTGTGAGGGAGGTGTGTGTGTGTGTGTGAGGGAGAGGTTGTGTGTGTGGGAGGGAGGGAGAGGTGTGTGTGTGAGAGGGAGGGAGAGGTGTGTGTGTGAGAGGGAGGGAGAGGTGTGTGTGTGTGTGTGTGGGAGGGAGAGGTGTGTGTGGGAGGGAGATGTGTGTGTGTGTGTGTGTGTGTGTGAGGGAGGGGTGTGTGTGAGAGGAGGGAGGGAGGTGTGTGTGAGAGGGAGGGAGGGAGAGGTGTGTGTGTGTGTGTTAGAGAGGGAGGGAGATGTGTGTGAGAGGTGTGTGTGTGAGAGAGAGGGAGGGAGAGGTGTGTGTGAGAGGGAGGGAGAGATGTGTGTGAGAGGGAGGGAGAGGTGTGTGTGAGAGGGGAGGAGAGAGGTGTGTGTGGGAGGGAGGGAGTGTGTGTGTGTGAGGGAGGGGAGGGGTGTGTGTGAGAGGAGGGGAGGGAGGGAGGGAGAGAGGTGTGTGAGGTGTGTGTGTGTGAGAGAGAGGGAGGGAGAGGTGTGTGAGGGAGGGAGGGAGAGGTGTGTGAGAGGGAGGGAGGGAGGTGTGTGTGTGTGTGTGAGAGGGAGGGAGAGGTGTGAGAGGGAGGGAGGGAGAGATGTGTGTGAGAGGGAGGGAGGGAGAGTGTGTGTGTGTGTGAGAGGGAGGGAGAGGTGTGAGAGGGAGGGAGAGGTGTTGGTGTGTGTGTGTGTGAGAGGGAGGGAGAGGTTGTGTGTGTGAGAGGGAGGGAGAGGTTGTGTGTGTGTGAGTGGGAGGGAGGGAGAGTGTGTGTGTGAGAGGGAGGGAGAGGTTGTGTGTGAGAGGGAGGGAGAGGTTGTGTGTGTGTGTGTGGGAGGGAGAGGTGTGTGTGTGGGAGGAGAGGTGTGTGTGTGTGTGTGTGGGAGGGAGAGGTGTGTGTGTGTGTGGGAGGGAGGAGAGGTGTGTGTGTGTGAGAGGGAGGGAGAGGTGTGAGAGGGAGGGAGAGGTGTTGGTGTGTGTGTGTGTGAGAGGGAAGGAGAGGTTGTGTGTGTGAGGGAGGGAGAGGTTGTGTGTGTGTGTGTGTGTGTGTGTGTGGGAGGGAGGGAGGGAGAGTGTGTGTGTGTGTGGGAGGGAGAGGTGTGTGTGTGTGTGTGGGAGGGAGAGGTGTGTGTGTGTGTGTGGGAGGGAGAGGTGTGTGTGTGTGGGAGGGAGAGGTGTGTGTGTGTGTGTGGGGGGGGAGGAGAGGTGTGTGTGTGAGGGAGAGGTGTGTGTGTGAGGGAGGGAGAGTGTGTGTGAGGGAGGGAGAGTGTGTGAGGGAGGAGGGAGGGAGGAGAGTGTGTGAGGGGAGGGAGGGAGTGTGTGTGTGGGGAGGGAGTGTGTGTGTGTGGGGAGGGAGTGTGTGTGTGGGGGAGGGAGAGTGTGTGTGAGGGAGGGAGTGTGTGTGTGTGTGAGGGAGAGGTTGTGTGTGTGTGAGAGGGAGGGAGAGGTGTGTGTGGGAGGGAGAGGTGTGTGTGGGAGGGAGAGGTGTGTGTGTGTGAGAGAGGGAGGGAGAGGTGTGTGTGTGTGTGTGTGTTGGAGGGAGAGGTGTGTGTGGGAGGGAGAGGTGTGTGTGTGTGTGTGTGTGTGTGTGTGTGTGTGAGTGAGAGAGGGAGGGAGAGGTGTGTGAGAGGGAGGGAGGGAGAGGTGTGTGAGAGAGGGAGGGAGGAGGGAGAGGTGTGTGTGTGTGTGTGTGAGAGGGAGGGAGAGGTGTGTGGGAGGGAGGGAGGTGTGTGTGGGGAGGAGAGGTGTGTGTGTGTGAGGGGAGGGAGGGGTGTGTGTGTGTGAGAGAGAGAGGAGAGAGGTGTGTGTGTGTGTTGGAGGGAGAGGTGTGTGTGTGTGTGTGTGTGTGTGTGTGTGTGTGTGTGTGTGTGTGTGAGTGAGAGAGAGAGGAGGGAGAGGTGTGTGAGAGGAGGGAGGGAGAGGTGTGTGAGAGAGAGGAGGGAGGGAGAGGTGTGTGTGTGTGTGTGTGAGAGGAGAGGGAGAGGGAGAGAGATGTGTGTGAGAGGGAGGAGAGGGAGGAGAGTGTGTGTGAGAGGGAGGGAGAGGTGTGAGAGGGAGGGAGAGGTGTGTGTGTGTGTGAGAGGGAGGGAGAGGTTGTGTGTGTGTGTGAGAGGGAGGGAGAGGTTGTGTGTGTGTGTGTGTGAGAGTGAGAGGAGGGAGAGGTTGTGTGTGTGTGTGTGTGTGTGTGAGATGGAGGGAGAGGTTGTGTGTGTGTGTGTGTGTGTGTGAGAGAGGGAGGGAGAGGTGTGTGTGTGTGAGAGGGAGGGAAGGAGAGATGTGTGTGAGATGGAGGGAGGGAGAGTGTGTGTGTGAGAGGGAGGGAGAGGTGTGTGTGTGTGAGGGAGAGGTTGTGTGTGTGAGTGAGAGGGAGGGAGAGGTTGTGTGTGTGTGAGGGAGGGAGAGGTTGTGTGTGTGTGTGTGTGTGTGTGTGAGAGGGAGGGAGAGGTGTGTGTGTGTGTGTGTGAGAGGGAGGGAGAGGTGGTGTGTGTGTGTGTGTGAGAGGGAGGGAGAGGTGTGTGTGTGTGTGAGAGGGAGGGAGAGGTTGTGTGTGAGAGGGAGGGAGAGGTTGTGTGTGTGTGTGAGAGGGAGGGAGAGGTTGTGTGTGTGTGTGAGAGGGAGGGAGAGGTGTGTGTGAGGGAGGGAGAGGTGTGTGTGAGAGGGAGGGAGAGGTGTGTGTGTGTGTGAGAGGGGAGGGAGAGGTGTGTGTGTGTGTGTGAGAGGGAGGGAGAGGTTGTGTGTGTGTGTGTGTGTGTGAGAGGGAGGGAGAGGTTGTGTGTGTGTGTGTGTGTGTGAGAGGGAGGGAGAGGTTGTGTGTGTGTGTGTGTGTGTGAGAGGGAGGGAGAGGTTGTGTGTGTGTGTGTGTGTGTGTGTGAGGGAGGGAGAGGTGTGTGTGTGTGTGTGTGTGTGTGAGAGAGGGAGGGAGAGGGTGTGTGTGTGTGTGTGTGTGAGAGGAGGGAGAGGTGTGAGAGGGGAGGGAGGGAGAGATGTGTGTGAGATGGAGGGAGGGAGAGTGTGTGTGTGAGAGGGAGGGAGAGGGGTGTGTGTATGTGTGAGGAGGGAGAGGGGTGGGTGTGAGGAGGGAGAGGGGTGTGTGTGTGGGAGAGGGAGAGGGGTGTGAGAGAGGGAGAGGGAGGGAGAGGTGTGAGAGGGAGGGAGGGAGAGATGTGTGTGAGATGGAGGGAGGGGTGTGTGTGTGGGAGAGAGAGGGGTGTGTGTGGGAGGGAGAGAGTGTGTGTGTGTGTGTGTGAGAGGGAGGGAGTGTGTGTGTGAGAGGGAGGGTGTGTGTGTGTGTGAGAGGGAGGGAGTGTGTGTGTGTGTGTGTGTGTGAGAGGGAGGGAGTGTGTGTTTGTGAGAGGGAGGGAGTGTGTGAGGGAGGGTGTGTGTGTGTGAGGGAGGGAGGGTGTGTGAGGGAGAGGAGGGAGGAGGTGTGTGTGGGAGGGAGGGAGGGTGTGTGAGGGAGGGAGGGTGTGAGGGAGGGAGGGAGTGTGTGTGTGAGGGAGGGAGAGTGTGTGTGTGAGGGAGGGAGAGGGTGTGTGTGTGTGAGAGGAGGGAGAGGGAGAGGTGTGTGGGAGAGGTGTGAGAGAGGTGTGTGTGTGTGTGTGTGTGAGAGGGAGGGAGAGGTGTGTGTGTGTGTGAGAGGGAGGGAGAGGTGTGTGTGAGGGAGGGAGAGGTGTGTGTGTGTGTGAGAGGGAGGGAGAGGTGTGTGTGAGAGGGAGGGAGAGGGAGGGAGGGAGAGGTGTGTGTGAGAGGGAGGGAGAGGTGTGAGAGAGGTGTGTGTGAGAGGGAGAGGGGTGTGTGAGAGGGAGAGGGGTGGGTGTGAGGAGGGAGAGGTGTGTGTGTGAGAGAGGGAGGGAGAGGTTGTGTGTGTGTGTGTGTGTGTGTGTGAGAGGGAGGGAGAGGTTGTGTGTGTGTGTGTGTGTGTGAGAGGGAGGGAGAGGTGTGTGTGTGTGTGTGTGTGAGAGAGGAGGGGAGAGGTGTGAGAGGGAGGGAGAGGTGTGAGAGGGAGGGAGGGAGAGATGTGTGTGAGATGGAGGGAGGGAGAGTGTGTGTGTGAGAGGGAGGGAGAGGGGTGTGTGTATGTGTGAGGAGGGAGAGGGGTGGGTGTGAGGAGGGAGAGGGGTGTGTGTGTGTGGGAGAGGGAGAGGGGTGTGTGTGTGAGAGAGGGAGAGGTGTGTGAGGGAGGGAGGGAGGAGAGAGAGAGGGTGTGTGAGGGAGGGAGGGGTGTGTGTGGGAGAGAGGGGTGTGTGTGGGAGGGAGAGAGTGTGTGTGTGTGTGAGAGGGAGGGTGTGTGTGTGTGTGTGAGAGGGAGGGAGTGTGTGTGTGTGTGTGAGAGGGAGGGAGTGTGTGAGGGAGGGTGTGTGTGTGTGAGGGAGGGAGGGAGGGAGGGTGTGTGAGGGGAGGGAGGGAGAGGGTGTGTGAGGGAGGGAGGGAGGGTGTGTGTGTGTGGGAGGGAGGGTGTGTGAGGGAGGGAGGGAGGTGTGTGTGTGGGAGGAGGGTGTGTGAGGGGAGGGAGGGAGGGAGGGTGTGTGTGTGAGGGAGGGAGAGTGTGTGTGTGTGTGGGAGGGAGGGGAGTGTGTGTGTGTGTGTGAGGGAGGGAGAGGGTGTGTGAGAGGGAGGGAGAGGGAGGGAGGGAGAGGTGTGTGGGAGAGGTGTGAGAGAGGTGTGTGTGTGTGTGTTTGAGGGAGGGAGAGGTGTGTGT